>JAYJMJ010286723.1:0-28046 GCA_036873875.1 Laminaria ephemera
CTTCATAGCTTCGTTGCCTGGGCGACATACCGGGACTCAAAGGAAGCCAGCTGCCCGCTGCTTGGGGGATTCGTCCCACCACGAGGGAAAAAGGCGATGGCGGCACGCTTCGTACGGCGGAAGACAGGCCATGGCATCAACCCCTTCCACCGCATGAAGCGTGTGGTCATCGCTCTCTTCCTCCTGCTGGGACACGCAGTACATGATCAAGTAAGCCAATCAATCAAATTTGTGTGAGCCCATACATTGAAACTCCTGTTTGTATTGCATGCGTGTACCCTTCACCGCACTCGCATCCAATTTATGAATCATCGTCCCCACCCATCAGTGTGGGGTCTGAACCCGTTGTATTGATATATACCTGGTATATACATGATGCGACCGGATTAATCCGTCTATCGAATGAACGCGCGGACGACATCAGAAGACGAAGCATCCACCACAAACGAGGAACGCCGAAGTTGGGTGTGCTCGGTGTATCACACTGCATCTATCAGTCACATCGTCGATCGTCAGTGATTAGCACAATTTGTTCAGACTATTCATAGTGTGGTGGAGGTAATACACACATCACAGAACATACTGTTTGTGCCAATTAGTACAAGTGTACGCGGCAGAGACGAGGCTAGAGGCAGGGCGACCAGAAGAGGACAACCTGAAGAGCAGCCATACTTTGAGATCTTCGTGAGGCGGCTCAAGCTGGAGGTCCCGTACGCCCTTCATAGCTTCGTTGCCTGGGCGACATACCGGGACTCAAAGGAAGCCAGCTGCCCGCTGCTTGGGGGATTCGTCCCCACCACGAGGGAGAAAGGCGATGGCGGCACGCTTCGTACGGCGGAAGACAGGCCGTGGCATCAACCCCTCCCACCGCATGATGCGTGTGGTCATCGCTCTCTTCCTCTTGCTGGTGACAAGTACCCCAAGCTGCCGGCCTCTTTGTGCGTGGCCCCCCTTGAGTCCTAGTAGGTTTCTCAGGCATAGGAGCCGTGGAGGGCATAAAGGGCCTTCTGCCTGAGATAGGCAAGGCGATATGTTGACATAAAAGGATTTGACGTCATGAAGGGTAGCGAGGAACGATACAGATAGAAGATACAAGATACAGGAAACATGATACGTCGTGCAAAGGCTTTAGAGTTGTTAGTGAACCGGTACCTTGTACACCAACGCACGCAGTACACCAACGCACGCAGTACGTGAACAAGTAAGCCAATCAATCAAGTTTGTGTGGGCCCATACATTGAAACTCTTGTTAGTATTGCATGCGTATATCCTTCACCGCACTCGCATCCAATTTGTGAATCATCGTCCCCACCCATTAGTATGGGGTCTGAACCCGTTGTATTGATATATATATACATGATGCGACCAGATTAATCCGTCTATCGATTGATGGCGCGGACGATATCAGAAGACGAATCATCCACCGCAGGCGAGGACCGTCGAAGTTGGGTGTGCTCGGTGTATCACACTCCATCTATCAGTCACATCGTCGATCGTCAGTGAGTAGCATACATTTGTTTAGACTATTCACAGTTTGGTGGAGGTATTACACACATCACAGTACTTAATGTTTGTGCCAATTAGCACAATTGTGCGGGGCAGAGACGAAGCCAGAGGCAGGGCGACCAGAAGAAGACAAACTGAAGAGCAGCCACACTTCGAGATCTTGGTGAGGCGGCTCAAGCTGGACGTCCTGTACGCCCTCCATGGCTTCGCCGGCTGGGCGACATACCGGGACTCAAAGGAAGCCAGCTGCCCGTTGCTTGGGGGATTCGTCCCCACCACGAGGAAAAAAGGCGATGGCGGCACGGTTCGTACGGCGGAAGACAGGCCGTGGCACCAACCCCTTCCACCGCACGAACCGTGTGGTCATAGCTATCTTCCACCTGGCTCCTTTGCGTCCGGGTAGGTTGCTCGGTCGGCGAAGTCGCAAAGGGCGTACAGGGCCTTATGCCTGAGTCGCCCCGCCACCTCGCACAGGTCTCCAGGATATACCTGCTTTTGTCCTTTTCTGGCCGCTCCACATCAAGCATCTCCGCCTCGTGGGCATGTGCCCTCGCCTCTCGGGATTTGACCCTGAAGTACAGTTGGTTTGCCAGCGACACGATTTGGCAGGAAGACCACTCCCATCGTCACCGACGTTGTCGCCTCCACCACGCTTACCGCCATCCACATCTTCTCCAACCCCTGTTGCCACCCCCTTGATCACCGACTTCTTTTAGTCCATGGTCATCGTTTCTCTCGAAAACGTCCATAACTTCGTCACAACGACACTAGCGGCGAAGCGGGGCGGGGGGGCAACGGTAGTGGGGGCAGTGGTGCGATCCGGGACAGTACTAGGGGATACGTCGAGTGGTATATGTAGCCCAGCAGAAAATAGAGCTTAAACTCCCACGGGCCTGCGATTTAGCTACCATCCGTGTGGGGTCGGAACCCGTTGAATTGATATATATAAATACATGATGCGACCAGATTAACCCGTCTATCGATTGATCGCGCGGACGATATCAAAAGACGAATCATCCACCACAGACGAGGAACGTCGAAGTTGGGTGTGCTCGGTGTATCACACTGCATCTATCAGTCACATCGACGATCGTCCGTTATTAGCACAAAACGTTCAGACTATTCCTAGTTTGGTGGAGGTATTACACACATCACAGTACTTAAATGTTTGTGCCAGTCATTAATAAATGTTTGTGCCAATCATTAATAGGACAATTGTGGGGGGCAGAGACGCGGCTAGAGGCAGGGCGACCAGAAGAGGACAAACTGAAGAGCAGCCATACTTCGAGATCTTCGGGAGGCGGCTCAAGCTGGGGGTCCTGTACGCCCTCCATGGATTCGTTGCCTGGGCGACATACCGGGACTCAAAGGAAGCCAGCTGCCCGCTGTTTGGGAGGTTCGTCCCCACCACGAGAAAACAAAGCGATGGCGGCACGCTTCGTACGGCGGAAGACAGACCGTGGCAACAACCCCTTCCACCGCACGAAGCGTGTGGTCATCGCTCTCTTCCTCCTGCTGGAGACAAGTATCCCAAGCTGCCGGCTTCTTTATGCGTCGCCCCCCTTGAGTCCTAGTAGGTTTCTCAGGCGGCGGAGTCGTGGAGGGCATGAAGGGCATTCTGCCTGAGCCGTCCCGCGATCTCGCACGGATCTCCAGGATATATCTGCATTTGAGCTTGTCCTTTTCTGGCTGCTCAACGTCAAGCTTCGCCTTGCGGGCATGTGCCTTCGCCTTTCGGGATTTGACCCTGAAGTACACATGGTTTGCCCGCGACACGATTAGCAGGAAAATCACTTCCGTCTTCAACAACGTCATCGCCTCCACCTTCTTCACCGCTATTCGGATATTTTCCCACCCCTGTTGCCACCCCCTTGGTCACCGACCTCCTCTAGTCCATGGTCATCGTTCCTCTCTAAAACACCCATAATGTCGTCACAATGACACTAGCGGCGAGGGGGGGGGGGGGCAACGGTAGCGGAGGCAGAAGTGCGATCCGGGAGAATAATGGGGGATACGTTGAATGGTATAAGGAGCCCAGCATAAAATATAGCATAAACTCCCACGGGTTTGCGATTGAGCTACCAGAACACTGCAGTTATGGCGCGTATGGTAGACAGCACACAGCGGCGTTTTTGGTCGTTTTTGGCGGTATATTAGTTGCTCACTCGTTCGTGCAAGGTGCAACCGCTTGGGTGTACGGCACTCAAGCCATGCACACGTTAAAGCCGTGCCCACCAGCTGTGTCCGTGGTTGCGCCCGTGGCCGCAGAGTTGGACGTATTTCGAAGCTCGGAGATGTCTGTCCTCCTTCTCCTTGCCCTTCGCGTCGATGACTATCGCGCTGGCAGCGTGCACATCTACCACGGTCACCCTGGTGGTGACCGATGCCAAACGCAAGAGGGACGAGGACAACGAATTCTCCGACTTTGCAAATACGGCCAACCCCGCGACTATGTTCGCGACTGCGGCCATCGCTGGTGGGCACGGCTTGGACATGTGCGTGTTCCGGTGCGAGCGCAAGCGCTTCATTTTTCGACTGTGAAAATACAACCAACGTTGTGGCCACGTGCGCATCGGCGTGCACACCTGGCAGGCACGGAGTGGACGTGTGCGTGGCTGGGCGCGAACGCACATGTTTCGTTTCGACAATGGCCCCGCGTAAGATCTTGTGCATCGAGTGCGGTTGATGAAGAGCGGGGCGCGAGGTTGAAAATGCAGTGATAACGGCATATTGTGCGCATGTGCTATTAGTACATGCACTACAATACGTGCCTTCATCAAAAAGCTGACCGAATGCCTGTGCTACGGAGATCAAACAGGGTGCACTCATGCAGCATCAGTGGTTGGGGAGAACAGCAGAAGCAATAGCAGTGCTAGAAAACCGCTGCAAGACAACGTTCTACTACTGTACTACCGTACTTTGCGTGGAACGGGCACGAGTACAAGGCAAGCTCCAGTACGTACACCGTAGTCACTCACCCATCAGGTTGAAGCACGAGCGCTCCCGTCTCGTGCACGGGCGCTAGTCAGGAGCAAGACGGTGATCGCCACTGTGTTGCTCTTAGTCGTCTTCGAACGGCCCTGTACAGATAACATTCACTTGACGATAGAAACATTGTCGTGGACCCGCACCAGGACATCCGCCGCCAGGAGCACAAAAACAACGAGGACGGCGAAGCCAGGGGCGAACAGTTAGGGGTGAAAAAGTAATGAGAACATCGCTAACGCCACCGTGTGCTGCAAGATGATCAAGGTTTTTCCCGGAGCCGTCCTCGTTGCTTTTGTGCTCCTGACGCCGGACGTCCAGTCGCTCGTCCACGATAACATTTCGATATTCGTGGAAGCGTGACGTGGTCTGTGCAGGTAGCGACGCGCATGATAGGCAATACAATAATTGACAAATACTAGGTGGCCGACATGATGGACAGAAATGTTGGATACAGGACAGGATTCATAATACCGCTTGCAAAGGAATACATACTGTAGGCGAGAGCACTGTTATCTTATACTCCCATGCACGCAGTACGTCAACGTGAAACAGTACACCAATAAACAATACCAGGTAGAATATATGCGTGATCCCGTGTACATACTGTAGGCGAGAGCACTGTTATCTTATACTCCCATGCACGCAGTATGTCAAGGTCAAACAGTAGACCAATAAACAATACCAGGTAGAATATATGCGTGATCCCGTACACTGGAGTTCCTGTTAGCATTACATACAAATATGTTTCACCTCACGCGCATCCATTATATGGATGGCCATCTCCACCCAGATAATGTGCGGTCTGGGCCCGTTGCGTTATATACCCTGGTATACGATACGACCAGATTCACCCACCCATCTATTGATTCTGCCAACTATTTCAGAAGGCGAAGTATCAACCACAGGCGACTATTTTGAACGTTGCATTTTTTGTATCTCATCAAATTTATGCGGTCTGTCACATCGGCAATCATCAGCGATGAACAACACTGTTGGCTTCGAAGTATTCTGCGTATCGTTGATGATAAGATGAAATACTGTATGAAATTATTTGCTTTTAAGAGACGGTGTCAGGTGAGGGTAAAAACAATACATTTTACACAATTGCGGTGTTTACTAGCTCACGCGCGCAAGGTGGAGAAAAGGCTGAAGGCATTGGGGAGAAAACGAGTCAAGCTCAAGGGCAGGTCCATATTGGAGACTGGCCCGGGGCGGCTCAAGCAGGAAACTCTGAACGCTCTCCACGACGTCTCTTCCCAGGCGACATGCTGCGACTCAAAGGAGGCCAAATTCAAAACCGCCAGCTGCCGGCTGCTCAAGGGGTTCGTCTCCAGCGGAGGCAAGAAGGCGATAGCGGCACCCTTCGTGCGGTGGAAGGGGGCGGCGGAGGCGGCGGCGCTTTCTACCGTACGAAGGGTGTCGCCATCGCCCTCTTCCTCCTGCCGAAGATGAGTCCCCCGAGCAGCCGGCGGCGGGGCCCGTTTGGGCTCGGCCTTCTATGAGTCTCGGCACGTCGCTCGGGAAGCCACGATGTGGAGGGCGTACAGGCCCCCCTCCTTGAGTTTCGTCGCGCAGGTGTCCACGATGTGGCCGCCCTTGAGCTTGTCCAATTGTCGCCGCTCCGCCTGCAGTATTTTCTCCACCCCGCGTTAGTGTGCCCCCGCCTCTCGAGACTGACCTTGAGGCACATTTGATTTGTCAGCGCCACGAGCAGCAGGAAGATCACCTGCAGCTTAAACGGCATTATCATCTTCACTTTCTGCAGCGCCATCCAGATTATATCACGCGTCATCGTCATCCACCTGATCGCCGAAGTCCTCTAGCCCACCACCGTCGTACCCCACGAAAAGGACCGTACTGTCCAAACTTCACCAGCGGACAAAGTTTCGTTGTGACATTGCGACTATTTACGTGGGGGGTGATGGGGATGAACACGGGGACGTCAGCGATCAAGTGGGTGGCGATGGCGCTGGAAAATGTACGGATGGCGATGGAGAAGGTGGAGGAAACGATGTCACTCAAGATGAAGGTGATATTCGTGCTGTTCGCGTCGCTGCCTAACCGCGTGTACATCAGCATCAAGTCCCGAGAGGCGGAGGCACAAGCGGGCGGGGAGGAGACAAGGATGGCGGCGGGGTGTGGTGGGAGCGGCAGCGGTAGCGGAGGCGGGGATTCAGTCTGCAACAGAATCTGGAGACGTGTTTGAGTGGGATACGCCACGCAGCCAAATCAATATCGTGCAGTTAATGTGTAATCTAGTACGGTAGGTCTGTGATTAAGCTACCAGACCGAAACAGGGAGTTATGGCTCGCGTGATAGATAGGGGACTTCGTGACTTTGGTCGGTGTCGGCGATTCACTGTTAAAGGCTTCGTGCATGGTACAGCGGCCAGGGTGCACAGCAGATAGCACCCTGCTTCACGCGGGATCCTCGCCGGACAGACACGCTTGAGCTCGCACCCGGCCACGCACACGTCTAAGTGTTTCCCGCCGACTGAGTCACAACTACCGAGCACTTCCTGGACGTGTGCATGGATGGGGTTCGAGCGCAAGTGTTCGGTTCCGGCCTGGACCCGCACAAGACAATGGGATCCATGCTGTGCACCCTGGCCGTTGCATCGTGCACAAAAGGGTAAATAGTAACATCCCAAAAAAAACTGAAGCGACGCAGTGCACCATCTACTACGTGCGCCAAACCTTTCAGGGCTGTTCTGGAAGCTTCCCCCCCCTCCCGTCCGCCTCCAACCTCTTCTCCATCCCGCGCGCGGATGCCCTCGCTTCTCGGGACTCGAGGTTCAAGTACGCTTGGTTTTCCAGAAACGCGAGGAATATCCATTTCATCTTCAACGACATCGTCGCTTCATCGTCATCCTCTTGATCGCCGACGTCTTCAAGTGCTTCGCCATTGCCCCCCACGAACAGGGCATTAGAGTGACACCTCCCCCCTTTGCGTCGTTGTGACGAGATGAAGGTCTTGTTCGTGCGGGAAGATGACGAACATCTTGCGGACGTCGGCAGCTCAAGAGGGTGGCGATGGCGCTGGAGAAGGTCTGGATGGACAGTACAAATGTATCCATCTGCTGCATACGATTTTCCGTTGTATGATATGGCATTTTGGTGTCATACCCGTTCGCACTACCATCCTGATGATGACCGACTAAAAGGGCAACAGGAAGGAGGAAACCATCTTTAGTTTTGCAAAATTGGTCAACCCTGCGGCCACTTGCACGACTGCGGACACAGCTGGCGGCAATGGCTTGGATGCGTGCGGGACGAGGTGGGCGCGCAAGCGGTTCGTTCTGACCAGGACCCCGCGTAAGATCTTGCGCAGTGAGTGCGGCGGATGAAGGAGAGGACGCCCTATTTAAACTGCGACGATAAGGGAGTATTGTGCGCATGTGCTACAGTGTATGCACTTCGTACATTATTCGAATCACTGGCCGAACGCCTGTGCTGTGGAAATTAAATACCGGCCCCGCATGAAGCACAAGTGATTAGGGAGGGGATCAGAAGCAGTAGCAGCGGTATGGATGCCGCAAGTCATCGAGGCACTACATTACTATAGTACTTGGCGAGGAACGAGAAAGAGTACATGGCAGCTTCAGTACGTATACTACAGTCACTCACCCATCGAGTCCAAGCACGGGCGATTTTGTCTCGTGCGCGGTGCCCATGAGGAGGGAGACGGCGACCATCCCATCATGGCGTAGCTCTTAGCTCTCTTCGAACCGTTCTGTACAAACCACGTCCCCTCGACGATCGAAATATTGTCGTGGACGAATGGCAGAACACCCGGCGGCAGAAGCTCAAAAGCAACGAGGACAGATCCAAGAAAAGTCGCGAACATCTTGCAGGTCATGATGGTTGTAACGATATAGTTGTTCCTTTTTCGCTTCTGTCTGCGCGGTTATTGCTACGAGCGCGGTAGCTATAATGATGCTGTCTATATTCACTTGCCGACATGAAGGGTAGCAAGGGAAAATACAGGATATAGGACATATCTTACAGCGTGCGAAGAAAACAATGTATTGGCGAGAGTATCGACACCTTGTACATATACGCGCAGAGTATGTAGATATGTTAATCAAGCAATCACAAGTTGATGCGTGAGCCCGTACATTGGCGTTCCTGTTGGTATTGCATCCATAATGGGTTTGCAGTACTCGCATACCATTACTGAATGATTGTCTTTACGCGGTCGGTGTGAGGCCTAGATCCGTTGCATTGATATGCACGACAAACAGGTCCATACATCCATATATCCATGCATTGATCACGCGAACGTTTTCAGAGGCCGACGTATCAATCACAGGCAAATAGTTCGAAGCAAATGATTTCCCTTTATCACATGACATCTGCTCAGCCTATCACAGCGTCAATCGACAGAGATATATCACATTGATTAGAATGCTAAGGATTTTACTATAGGGGTGAAATACAGTAAAAGCATATTTTACCTTTTGGAGATGATATCATGGGGGGAAAAATAACATTTACTAGACTGAATTGTAGTATCAACAAGCTCACGCGCGAGAGGTGGATAAGAGGCTGGAAGCGAAGCGGTGACAAAAAGGACTAGGTGGCTCAGGCAAGGAATCCTGTACGAACGCCTTTCACGAATTTTCTCCCCGGGCGACCTACCGGGAGCTAAAAGAGGACAAGCGCAAGAAGGACATCTGCTGGCTGCTTGAGAGACTTGTCTTCGGCAGGAAGAACAGGGCTACGGGGACACGCTTCGTGAGGTGGAAAGGGACGCTGCCGCCGCTTTCACCGCCGCGGCCGCCCCCTTCGACCGCGGGAAGCGAGCCACCACTACCCTTTTCCTCAAGCGAGAGACGAATCTTTCGAGCAGCCGGCAGCTGGCCTCCTTCCACTTGGCCTCTTTAGACTCCCGGTAGGTCGCCGGGGAAGAACAGTGGTGAAGGGCGTACGGGGTTTCCTGCATATCTTGCTTCCTGCTTGAGCCGAGTAGCGAGCTGCCCTTGAGCTTGTCCACTTCTCGCCGCATCGCCTCCAGCCTCTTCTCCACCTTGTGAGCGAATGCCCTCGCCTTTCGGGATTTCACCTTGAAGTACACGGGTTTTCCAGCAATACGAGTGGCAGGAAGACCGACATCACCTTCAATGACGTCGTTGCCTCCACATTCTTCGTCACCAGTCAGCTCTTCTCCTGTGCCATCTTCATCCATTTCATGTCTCACGTCATCCAATCCGCCGCCATCGCCCCCCTCAAAAGTGGTCTCCATGTCGTCACAACGACATCGGCAGGGGAACGGCGGGGGGGGGGGCAGCCCAGCGGCAGTGGAGGCGGTGGTGCGACCCAAGACAAAAATAGTGGGATATTGAGCGCAGCAGAAACAATACCATATAATACGATAGGTCTACGATTGAGATATCAGAACAACCCTGGAAGTATATGGCGCGCGTGGTAGATAGCGCACTGCGGCGCTTTGGTCGGTTTCGGTGGGTTTCTGTGTTCTAGATATTTCACGCAAGGCGTAGCTGCCAGGGCGCACAGCAGCGGCAGTGGAGGCGGCGATGCGACCCGAGACAAAAATGGTGGGATATTGAGCGCAGCAGAAACAATACCATATAGTACGATAGGTCTGCGATTGGGCTATCAGAACAGCCCTGGAAGTATATGGCGCGCGTGGTAGATAGCGCACTGCGTCGCTTTGGTCGGTTTCGGTGGGCTTCTGTGTTCTAGATATTTCACGCAAGGCGTAGCCGCCAGGGAGCAACGCATAAAACACACCGCCCTGCTCGGGGCCCTAGCCGAAAAGGAACGCTTGCGCTGGCACCCAGCAAAAACAAAGCGCACAGATCGACCAGACCCGAGAGACCACCGTCCCTAGTGCTAGCCTTCATGATGTGACGGCTAGAGAAGCTGCACCCTGTGACAAAGTACAGGATGTCACGACCGAGGAGGTCACATCTTGTGACAAAACAACTACAACATTTCATGGCTGAGGAGGCTTCACCCGGTGATAGTAAACACAGACGGTGTTCCTGTTGCTCGGGTTGCTCGCAATCCAAGCGCACTTAAAGGTCTGGTCCCGAGAGGTGTGAACACACGCTTACGAGGCTTAGAAGAAGCCGGAGGTCGAGCGGAGAGAAGTAAGCAAGCTCAAGGACACTTAAATCTTAGAAGTCGAGGAAAGGCGGCTCAAACAGGAGGCCCGTTTTGCCCTGCACGATTTCTTCGCCCGGGCGCACAGCCGGAACTCTAAGGAAGGCAAACACATGGAGGCCAGCTGCCGGGTTCTGGAGGGACTCATTTCCCGGAGGAAAAAGCGGGCGATGGAGACACGCTCCGTGCGGTGGAAAGTGCCGCCGCCGCCCCCTTCCACCGCAAGGGGCGCGTCACCGTCGCCCTCTTCCTCCTGAAGACAAGTCCCTCGAGCAGCCGCCAAATTGGGTGCCTTGCGCTTGGCCTGCTTTGAGTCCCGGTAGCTCGCCTAGGGGGCAAAATCATAGAGAGGATAAAGGACCTGCTGTTTGAATCTTTACCCTCTCTCCGTCTCGCGCGGATCTCCAAGATGTTGCTGCCCTTGCGCTTGTCTACTTCTCGACCCCCGGCTCCCCTCTCAACCTCGTGTGCGTGCCCTCGCCTCTTGGGACGTGATCATGAAGTGCACGTGGTCCGCCAGCGGCACGAGCAGCAGGTACATCACCGTCTTATTCGACGCCATCTTCGTCTTCTCCAGCTTCATCACCATCTACTTCGTCGCCAATATCACCCAGTCCATTGCCATCGTCCCCCTGGAATAGGGTATTAACGTCACACGAAGCAAGAGCCATACTGTCGAAAAAGAGCATGCGTCGAGTGGGATACACAGCGCAGCAAACAAAACACATTATTACGCGATAGGTCTTCGATTAGGTTACTATACCAGCACTGGAGAGTGTGGCATGCGTCGTAAATAGCGTGCAGCAGCGCTTTGGTCGTTTTCGATGATTTACAGTTTACCCATCATTTCGCACAAGGTACAACCGCCAGCGTGCACATCATATAGCACGCTGCCTTACGCGGGGTCCAGGCCGGAAAGAAGAAACGCTTGCACTCACACCCATCAGCGTACGCGTCCAAGTCGAGCTCGCCAGCTGAGTCTGCCGTCGAGCACGTGGTCGCAGGGGTAGCCGTATTTACAAAGTCGGAGATCTTGTTGTCGTCCTTCATCTTTTTGCCCTTCGCATCGGTCACCATTACCGTGGCAGTGGACAGGTTTTCGCGGTTAAAACATCATCGACGTCAAGATCGCAGCAGACATGTGCGATGTCCTACTGCTAGTGACGGGCACGAAGATCAAGTGAAGGCAACTAAATCTCCGACTTTGCCGATGCGGCCAACCCTGCGGCCACGTGTGTGACTACGAACACAGCTGGCGGGCACTGCTTGGACGTACGCGTAAACGTATGCCAGCACAGACGTCTCGTTCTGGTAAGGACCCCGCGTAACACAGCTTTTTGTTTGCTGTCAACACTGGCCGCTGCACCGTGTTCGAAATACTGAGCACACAACACCCGAAAACGACCAAAGCGCCGCCGTGCGCTATCTACCACTCGCTCCATAACGCCTAGTGTTGTTCTGGTACGTTTTTCGCAGATATATCACACTAGACGATATTCGGCTTGCTGCGCTGCATATATCGTTCAACGTGTCGTCAAATACTGTCCCGGATGAGATCGCCGCCTCCGCTACCGCTGTCCCACCCCCCGGCCCTGCTACCCGCCTCCAGCCTCCTCACCCCACGCGCGTGTGGCCTCGCCTCTCAGGACATACCCTTGAAGTATGTTTGGCGTGCCAGCAACACGAAAAGAAGGAAGACTCCCTTCATCTTCAAAAACATCATGGTCTCCACCTTCTTCATTGCCATCTAGACAAGTTACAGCGCCATCGCCACCAGCTTTGTCACCTACGTCTTCTAGTCCACGACCGTCGTCACCCACGAAACGTACTTTTAAGTCGTCACAACGACACCAGCGGTTTTGCCTAGGGAGGGGGGGGGGTACTCATCATATCATGCATGGACGTGACCCGTAAGACAACACACCCTTACATCCTTACAATGCCGAGACGGGGAACGTCTGGTTTTCACCGACCAGACACACATTGCGTGCACCAAGCGCGAAGTGCCGTGAGGTGTCCGGCGAGTCGCATGAAGGGTGAGCTGCATTCTACTAAGAGCCGCTTGTGAGGCGGACTTCGGCAGTTCTTTCTTACATGTGGATGACAACGTCGAATGACTTGATTTTTTTTCCGGTCGTGGCCACTTCCAGAGGCAGCAATGGGTATACTGTGTAACTGCCGCGTGGGTGCCTCATCATATGCACACTACATGATAGGATTATTCCCCCTGTGCGGAGTTGAGGTTCTCCACCCGGCACGACATGGATCTAATTCGACCACCATCTCGGGTACGGCCAAACCGTAAACGAGAAACAAAACGGTACCGTGGTTGTCTGGTTCACGTCGTGAGCGGCGTGCTCTACAGCGTCGTTGCCAACCGATGCCAACCCCAGCAGCAGCAGCGCGGAGGGAAGAGGGGGGAGGGTGGGGGGGGGCAGCGGCAACGGAGGAGGCGGTGCGATCCGGGACGTTAATAGGGAATGCGAGTAAGACATGCAGCGCGTCAGAAAAAGTCCAATAGGTGCGATAGGTCTGCATTGAGCTACTAAAGCATTACTATAAGTTATGGCACGCGTGGTAGATAGCACACAGCGGCGCCTTCGTAGTGTTCGGTGATAAAACAGTTTACGTTATTGTTTGTCTTTCGAATTGCGTTGTCGTTACCGTTTTTCTGGGTCGTGGGAGAAAGATATTTCTCGCTATTCCCGGATACAATAATCGCAGCCTCCTATGTATCTCGCCCACACGTTTACCGTCTCTCTCTCCCTAAGATGATACCCGCCTGGTTCCTAACTATTACCGCCTACAGTCGTCTCGGTTGACCAAGCCTTCGAATGGGACCGTAATATTTGACTCGTCCGATCTAACTCAACCATAACATAAAACAACAACAAAGAAAGCATATAAACACATACGGAACCCCGGCTACCAGTACCTCTCCCCCAACTTTCGAAAGAAAAATGGGGGGCGGAATGCCGGACGTGGTTGACCAAACCAGCGATTATCTCATGCTTGCTCATGTTATCAGCAAGAACCCCAACTCGCTTGCGGTCGGCATGGGTTTGCTTGCTTACACGCGACGAGCTCCTCATGACACTGATCGTGGGGTTCTTGTTTCTCATTTCATATCCATAGTCTGACGCAGATCCCCGACACAGACATGCCCATCCATCTCTACATAATAAACCTCGTTTTGTCCGTTCCGTTCTTTACGTATGTTTATATACAAACCTATCATTGCTATTTCGTGCAAGATTCAGCCCCCAGGGTGCACACCATAGAGCACGTTGCCTTTTGCGGGACGCTGGCCGGAAAAAAACGCTTGCGCTCGCACCCAGTGACACACACGTCCAAGCCGTGCCTGCCGGCCGTGTCTTCAGTCGCGCACGTGGCCACACGGTTGACCGTATTTGCAAAGTCGGTGATCTCGTTTTCCTTCTTGTTCAACATCGCGACGGCAGCGTGCATGCCTGCCAAGGGCTTCTCGACGTTACCCCCGCGGTAGACATGCGCACTATCGTCCTGATGGTAAAGCGACGGTAATGACAGGACGAAGCATGACAATGAAATCTCCGACTTTGAAAAATCGGCCAGAATTGCGACCACATGCTCCACTGCGCACACAGTTGGCGGGAATGGCTTGGACGTGTTTTCTGGCTGGGTGCGAGCGCAAGCGTTCGTCTCCGGTATGACCCCGTGCATGATCTCGCGCAGGGAGTGCGGTGGATGAGTGTCGGGATGCGAGGTTGAAATTGCGATGGGGACGGAATCTTGTGCGCACGCAGTACACACGTTAATCGAACATGCCACAGAAGGTCGGTGCTACGGAGATCAAACGTGGTTTACGCATGCAGAAACATTGGTCAGGAAGGGAAGCACAAAGAAGCGGTAGTAGACGACGCGAGACATCTACTACTATTTTACTATCGTACTGTGCGTGGAACGAGCACGAGTACATGCTAGCTTCTGTACGTATACTCTAGTCACTCGCTCGTTACGTTGAAGCACGGGCGCTCCCGTCTTGTGCACGGCGCCTGTATCGAGTGAGACGGAGACCGCCATGGTCTTGATCGTAGCCATCTTCGAATTGCCCTGCACATACCACGTCTCCTCGAAGATCGAAATGCTGTCGTGGATGAGCGGCTGGACGTCCGGTGCCCGGAGCACCAAAGCAACCAGGGCGGCTTCGAAAAAACTCGGGAACATCTTGCAGATTATGGTCGTGGTGGTGATGTTCTTATTCCTGTCTCGTACCTGACTGCGCAGCCAGGGGCGAGCAGTCAGGGGCGAGAGACGAACGCGAATGTCATCACACGATGACCGTGATCTGCACGATCTTCGCGATTTTACTCGGAGCCGTCCTCGCTGTTTATGCGCTGCGGACGCCGGATATCCGACTGCTCGTCCACAACCAAATTTCGACTTCGATGGAGACGTGACGTGGAATGTACAGGTATGTATAGCTTGACATAGATATATTTGCCGAACTATCTGCAACGAGGGAGGAGATACAGGATACAGCATACATAATACGGCTTGCAAATTAATTGTTTATGTAGGCGAGGGCACCTGTACCCTGTACGTCCACGAGCGCAATACGTTAACATGTAAACCAACCAATCAATAAGGTGTGAGCCCGTACACCCGTACATTGGAGGATATCTTAGTATTGCATTCACATAGGTTTCACCGCACTGGCCTCCAATTTATGAATGATCGTCCCCACCCAGTCATCGTGGGGTCTGAGCCCGTTGCATTGAAGTATTAGATGCATCCATCCGTTGATCACCCGTAAGATTTTAGGAGGCGAATCATCCACCATAGACGAGTAACGTCGAATCTTGTGCACGCTCGGTGTATCACATTACATCTATCAGGTTTGTCACATCGCTGGTTGCCAGTGAGAAAAAGGTACATGTTTAGACTATTAACACTCAATGATGGGAGGTAAAATAACAAATACACACCAATTGCTGTTTGTATTGGCACAAGTGCGTGGAGTGGAGATGAGGCTAGAGGCAGAGCAACTTGGAGAAGACAAACTCAAGGGCAGGCATATATTGGAGACCCACGCGACGCGGCGTTAGCAGGGAAGGCCCTGTAAGCCATTCACGACTTCGCCGCCCGGGCATTCCACCGAGACTGAAAGAAAGTCAAGCTCAAGGAGGTCAGCTTCCGCTTGCTGGGGGGACTCGTCTCCGGCATGAGGAAGAGAACGATGACAGCACACTTTGTGCGGTGGGTTGGACACCCGCCACCATTCCCTTCCAGAACACGAAGCGTGTCGCCATCGCCCTATTCCTCCTGACGGAGACAAGTCCCTCGGGCGGCTCGAGGGACTCATCTAAGGCAGAATGAAGGGGGAGATGACGATACGCTTCATGCGGTGGAAAGAGCCGCAGCCGCCGCCCCCTTCCACAGCACGGAGCCAGTTGCCATCGCAGTCTTCATCTGTCCAGAGGCAAGTCCCTTGAGCAACCGGAAGCTAGCCTCATTGCGTTTGGCCTCCCTCTTGAACCATCGAGCGGGTCTCCAAACTTGGCTGGCCTTGAGATTGTCCATTTCTTACCTTTCGGCCTCCTGCCTCTTTTTCACCTCGTGCGCGTGTGCCCTCGCCTCTCGGGACTTGGCCTTCAAACTACACCTGGTTCACCAGCGATAAGCCAACGCCCGGCATGCGCACTGACATCCTCAAAATCACGGACGTGAACGACAACATGAAGGACCATAATCCCCGAATTTGAGCCCGGAATGTGTCAATTCGGCAAACCCTGCTGCCACTTGCGCGACTGTGGACACAGCTGGAGGGCACGGCTTCGACGTGTACGTGACTGGGTGCGAGCGCAAGCGTTTCTGAACGCGATGTTTCAAACATGGTTTACTCTGCCGCCACATGCGCGATCGCGGACACAGCTGGCGGGCACGTCTTCGCCGTGTGCGTGGCAGGGGGCTAGTACTAGCGTTGCTTTCCGGCCAGGGCCCCTCGTACTGCTGTAGTAGTCGCTTACCCATCAAGTTAAAGCACGGGGGCTCCTGTCTCGTGCGCGGCGTTTGTCAGAACGGAGACGACGACCGCCATGGTGTTGCTCTTCACCATCTTGGAAAGATCCTGTACAAACCTTGACTCCTTGACGATCGAACTGTTGTCATGGACGAGTAGCCAGGCGTCCGGCGCCGTGAGCACAAAAGCAACGAAGACGGCTCCAAGCATACTCGCCAACATCTTGCAGATCATGGTGGTGGTGGTGATGTTATTAGTTTGCAGTCAGCGGCGAGGATAAATAGTAATATCACCACCACCACCATGACCTGCAGTTTTTCACCAGTTTGTTAGGAATTCTCCGCGCCGCTTTAATGCTGCTGGTGCAGGACGTCCGACCGCTCGTCCACGACAACATTTCGATATCCGTGGAGACGTGACGTGGTATACATACAGAGAGCAACGAGCACCATAGACAAGATATGTTGACATAATGTAGTTGGCGACATGAACGGCAGCGGGGGAGGAGATACAGGATACAAAACATAGAATACATTATACGGCGTACAAGTGTTTTTTTGTTGGCAAGGGCGCCTATGACTTGTAAATCCGCGTGCACAGTACGTTAGCATGTGTACATCAATCAATCAGCACGGCGTGAGCCAGTACTTTTGAGTTCCTGTTCGTATGGCGTGTTAGTCAGGCGATTGCATACGTTTCACGGCACTCGCATCCAATATTTGAAGGATACATTTGCCGGTAGAAGAAGTAACGGTCTCCGTAGAAGCAGACACCGGCAAGTCACGGTTTTATTGTAGAGAGAATTGGGCATGTTTATATCGGGGTCTGGGGATTGTGGGGGCACGGGCGCAAACAGGCGCGCTTCCGCCCCACTGTTGGGTGCAGACCTCACGAGTAGGTTAGCAAGACCGAGCCGAGCAACGAGCGAGTCGCGGTTCTTGCTGGGAACGTCGGCAGATTGAGGTAGTCACTGAGTTGGCCAACCCAGCCAGAAATATGTGCAGTATGTGCCTCCCTGTGCCTCTCCCTGCCTGCCTCTTCCTCTTCCCCTGCCCTGACTGCCGGGGTCCCTGGTCTGAGGACATTGCACGGAGCACGGAGCACGGAGTACAACAGCTCGGAGCGCAACAGCTTTGGAAAGGCCGGCAGGGCTTCCCCGCTGGAGGCTTCCTCGCTGGATCCAGCGCTCTCCAGAAGCGGTACGTGCGGTGTGCGATTGGGTAGCTGGCGATTGACTGCCGAAGTAATCGCGGAAGGCGCTCGAGTATTGTATCGCGAATTTGTAGCGACCGTTCAGAAAGTCGAGACGGACATGCCAAACTTCCTCCTTTCAAGCAGTTGCTATTAACAATCCTCCGGCGCTAAGAGTACTCTTGACTCGCACCACTCGATGTGGGTAGAAGGGTAGAATCTATACTGCACGATATGTTAAGCGAGACCACCTCGTTGCAACAGGCATGTACAGCAGAACAGTCTACTAATCATAATCCTACAACCCGGTATCATTGTCGCGGGAGTCACGGGAGTTTGTGAGGGTGGCTATGTACGCTCCCTATACTGCTCGCCAACCTCGTCCGCAACATAAATATATGGCAAGGGTAGTCTTCTCGCTCTAGAGACATACCAGGGTACTGGATACAACTATGAATTTACCTATGGATTATACTCGTACGAGTACGAGTAATCCCTGGGGCGCAAATTTACCATGCCATTGCCGCGGGAGTCACGGGGGGGTTGTGACGGTGGCTATGTACGCTTCTTATACTGCTCGCCAACCTCGTCCGCATCATAAATATATGGCGAGAGTAGTCGTCTCGCTCTACAGACATACTGGATACATGCTGGGACATTACCTACGAATTGTACTCGTAGGAGTACGAGTACTCCCTGGGGCGCAAATTTACCATGCCGCCAATGTGAGCCGCCGCGGTGGAGTCTCACAGGTCACTTTATAGAGCTTACAAGAACATATTATAGGGTCCCTGATGCATGTTGATATGACAAGCTAGTACCAAACCTGCCTGGTATCGCCCGATGCTGCGGCAAAAATGTCGCCACGTCGATATACGTGCTGGCTCGCGACGGCCGTTCGATGCCGTCAGCGAGCACCACAGCTGCCTGGGTGCTGAAGTATACTATCGCATGATGCGAACAGCGCGCCTGGTCGTTCCGACCCATCCGTGTGGGGTCAGGGCCCGTTTCATTAATGCATTCGATGCTACCAGATTCATCCACACATCCATTGATACCCGAACGATTTTAGGAGTCGAAACACCCACCACAGGTGAGTAACATCGAACCTTGTCGCGGTCGGTGCATTACCTTGCATCTATCAGATCTTTCACATCGTCAATCGTCGGTGAGTAGCATCATATATTTATACTATTATTAATTAAGGGGGGGTAATACACATCTGATAACATTTAACTCTCGTGTTAATTTGAACAAGTGCCGGGGGTGGAGACGAAGCGAGGGGCGGGGCGACTTGAATAGGACAAACTCAAGGGCAG
The DNA here is from genome assembly GCA_036873875.1 of Laminaria ephemera. Taxonomy (NCBI): domain Eukaryota; class Phaeophyceae; order Laminariales; family Laminariaceae; genus Laminaria; species Laminaria ephemera. The sequence goes on from JAYJMJ010286723.1 coordinate 19,134, forward strand.
CCATATATTCGAGACATGCGAGACATGCGTGAGGTGGCTCAAGCAGAAGGTCCTGTACACCCCCTACGGCTTCAACGCCCAATCGACATACCGGGAATCAAAGGAGGTTAGTTGCTCGTTGCTCGGGGGAATTGTTTCCACCACGATCAAGAAGGCAATGACGACATGCTTCGTACGGTGGAAGACAGGCCGTGGCGGCGGCCCCTTCCACCGCACGAAGCGTGTGGCCATCGCTCTCTTCCTCCTGCTGGAGAAAAGTATCCCAAGTAACTGGCTCTCCTTGTTCTTGGCTCCCTTTGCGTCCTGGTAGGTTTTCCCAGGCGGCGACTTCATGGAGGCGTTCAGGGCCTTCTGCCTGAGCAGCCCCGCCGTCTCACACGGGTCTCCAAGATGGGCTGCTTTTGAGCTTGTCCATATTCAGCCTCCCCGCCTCCAGTCTCTTCTCCACCTCGCGTGCGTGTGCCCTCGCCTAAAACAACTAACCGTGAAGAACACTTGGCTTGCCAGCGACACGAGCGGCTGGAATGTCACTCGTGTCTTTAAACGACATCTAGGATAGCATTGTGTCCACAGTCTCGTCATCCAGACCTTTTGCGGCGCCATTGTCATCCACTCGATCACCGACGTACTCCAGCCCATCGTCATCGGCCCACACGAACAGGGTCTCAATGCCACAACGGCACCGAAAGAAAGGTATCACTTGACATGAAGGCGCTTTTCGACATCAAGACCCTTTTCGTGGGGGGCGCAGCAAACAAACTGGAAACCGTCGGCAATTAGGTAGATGGTGATTTCGCTGGAAAAAAACATGATGAATAAGGAGGAGACAACGGTTTCGTTGAAGAGGAAGGCGATCTTCCTGCTGTTTGTGTCGCTGACACACCCAGCGTACTTCAAGGCCAAGTCCCGAGAGGCGAAGGTACAAGCGAGCGGGATGGAGAAGAGACTGGACGCGGGGTGGGTGGGGGGAGCAGAGGTAGCGGAGGCGGTGATGTATTCCGCGACACAGACTGGGGGTACGTTGGACGGAAAATGCAGCGCAGTCAAACCAGTATCTTACAGTGCTACTATAGTTCGATAGGTCTGCGATGAAGCTACCAGAATAATACTGGAAGTTATGGCGCTCGTGGTAGATAGCACACGGCGACGCTTTGGTCGTTTTCGGCAGTTTACGGTATACTCACTCTTTCGTGCAAGGTACAGCCACCATGATGCACAGCATATAATACGCTGCCTTAGGCGGGGTCCTGTCCGGAAAGAACCACTTGAGCTCGCGCCCAGCCAAGCACAATCTCAACTCGTTCCCGCCGGCTCTGCGCGGAGGCGCAGGGTTGGCTTTATTTGCAATGTCGGAGATCTTGTTGCTCTCCTTCCCCTAGCCCTTCGCATTGATCACGACCAGGAAGGCAGCGCGCATGGCTGCCGCGGTCTGTACATCGATAAGATTGTATCGACGTTCAGACCGTGGTAGACATACGCTGCCATTCTGATGGCAACCGACGCGTAAGGCATGAGGAACAAGGGCAACGACACTCTTCGACTTTTCAAATACGGCCAACGCTTTAGCCACGTGCGCGATTGAGGGCATACTTAGCGGGCCCGGTGTGGACGTGTTCGTGGCTGTACAAGCACAAGCATTCGTGTTTCGACTTGGAAAATATGGAAAATCCCGCAGCCACGTGCGAGGCTGCGGACACAGCTGGCGGGCGCGGCTTGAATGTGTGCGTGTCGGGGTGCGAGCGCAAGCGTTTCGATGCCACCAGGACCTCGCTCAAGATCCTGCGCAGCGAGTGCGTTGGAAGAGGGACGGAGTGCGAGATTGAAACGACGATGATAACGGCGTCTTGTGCGTATGCACATTCAGTACATACAGTACGTACAGTAACCGAAACGCTGGCGGAACTCCTGTGCAACGGAGGTTAAACACCGACCACGCATGCAGCAAAGTGGTCAGGAAAGGCAGCAGAAGCAGCAGCAACGGTAGTAGACGCCGCAATGCATCGAGGTACTAGTTTGCTGCCGTACGTTGCGTAAAACGAGAGCGAGTACACAATAGCTTCCGTCCGTATACCGCAGTCACTCACCCATCAAGGTGAAGCACGGGCTCTCCCGTCTCGTGCACGGCGCTCGTCAGGAGCGAGACGGCGACCGCCATGGTGTTGCTCTTAGTCATCGTCGAACGGTCCTGTACAGACCACGTCTTCTTGAGGATTGAAAGGTCGTGGACAAGCACCCGGACGTCCGGTGCCAGCAGCAAAAAAACAACGACAACGGCTCCGATCAAACTCTCGACCATCTTCCAGATCATGGTGGTGGAGGCGATATTGTCATTCCTCTCTCGCCTCTGCCTGCGCAGCCAGGGGCGAGCAGTCAGGGGTGATATAGAAATGATACCATTAAACCATGCAAGGAAACGTGCGTGTTGTCATAGGAGGCCTGCCTCTTTTCTCAGGGGTCTTCGACTACATTCAGCTAGCCCACGCAAAAACAAAAACAAATGCGCAGCGGCATGCCTGCAGCGTGCGCTCTCAATAGAAAAACGTTGATTGCTGCTGTCCGCAGCAACGAGGCGGGCTTCTTACGACAACAAGCAAGCTTCCTTGCATGATATTATGTACGCGTTCTATCTCCAGAGGCAACCAACTCCGCGCGAACCAGTTGATGGCGGATTACATCGGGGAGTCTTTGTCGCCATGAACAGATTGGCGCAAACACTAGTTCCCTCTGGAGGTAGAAAGCGTATAGCATAACCGTGCAAGAACAACTGCGTTCTGTTGTACTAAGTCTGCCTCTTTTCTCTGGGGTTTTCCTTGACATTCAGCCATCCCTCACGCAACAAAATCAAAGGCACGGTGGTACAGAAGCTGCTTGCGCTCTCAATAACAAACCGCTGCTGCTGCTCTTGAAGCAGCACCGAGGCGGGCTTCGTATGACAAGCTTCCTTGCATGGATATAATATACGCGTGCTACATCCACAGGCAACTAGTGCTTCTCGGCCCTTCTTATGGCGGAAAACATCGGTGAATGGGCATCTGGCCTGTAACGTTCGGACAGGCTGTCGTGTCTCCACTCACCGATGTTGTCCGCCACGAGGAGGTTCGCGCAGCATTGGTTGTCTCTGTGGGTAGAACGCGAATATAATTTCCATGCAAGGAAGCTTTCGTGTTGTCATAAGAAGCCTGCCTGTCTTCTCCGGGGTCTCCTTTGTCGTTCGGCCAGCCACCGTACAGCGAAAAACGCATAGCGGCACAGCAGCAGCGTACGCCCTCAATCACAAGACGCCGCCGCTGTTGCAGCGGCCGTGAGGCGAGCTTCTTATGGCAACAAGTAAGCTTCCTTGAAAAATATTATATACCTGTTCTAGACCCAGAGGCAACCACTGCTTCGCCGACCTGCTGATGGCGGAAACCGTTGGCGAGTGGGGACCGGACGGCCTGTAACGACAGGACTGGCTGCCGGGTCCCTACTCGCCAATGTGTTTCGCCACCAACATATTAGCGGACAATGGTTGCTCTGGGGGTATAACCCGTATATCATATCCATGGAAGGAAGCTTGCTTGATGTCATAAGAACCCTTCCTCTTGTCTCTGGGGTCTTCGTTGACGTTCGGCCAGCACCCGCAAAAGAAAACCAAACGCACAGCAGCGTACGCCCTGATGGCAAACCGCTGCCGCTGTTGCAGCAGCACCGGGGCGGACGTCTTATATATGACAAACTTCCTTGCATGGATATTATATACGCACTCTACCTTCAGGGGCAACCGATGCTGTGCCGGCTTGCAGATGGCGGCAAATATTGGCGAGCGGGTACCCGACAGGCTGAAACGGTCGGACAGGCGGCCGTGTCCCCATTCCTCAGTGGTTTTCGTCATCAACAGGTCCGCACAACAATGGTTACCTCTGGAGGAGGAACGCGTTAATCATATCCATGCAAGGAAGCTTGTTTGTCGTCATAAGACACCTGTTTCGTTCCTCTGGCGGTCCCTATTGCGTTCGGCCAGCCCCCGCAAAACAAAAACATTCAGCGGTACGGCAGCAGTGGGCGCTCTGATTAGAAAACCGCTGTTGCGGCTGCAGCGGCAGCGAGGCGGGTTTATTATGACAAGCGTCCTTGCACTATATATGGTAAACGCGTTCTACCTCCAGCGGCAACCAGTGTTGCGCGAGCCTGTTCATAGCGGAAAACATCAGTGAGTGGAGATCCGACAGCCTGTCGGAAAACTGTCGGGTCCCCCTTCTCCCACGTCGTCCGCTATCAACCTGTCGGTGCAACACTTTTTGCCTCTGGAGGTAGAACGTGCGTATCATATCCATGCAAGGAAGCTTGCTTGTCACCAGAAGAAGCCTGTCTCTCTTCTCTGGGGTCTTCGTTGCCATTTGGCCAGCCCCCGTAAAGCGAAAAAAACGCATAGTGGCAGCAGCATCGTACGTCCTCGATAGCTAACTGCTGCTGCGGTTGTAGCATCAACGAGGCGGGCCTGCATGGATGCAATATGCGCATGCTATTAATATCTCCACAGGCAACCAATGCTTTTCGACCCTTCACATGGCGGAAAACATCGGCGAGTGGGGCTTTGACAGCCTGTAACGTTCGGCCAGGGGCTGTAGGGTCTCCTCTCACCGGTGGTTCCCACCATGACGAGGTCCGCGTTGGTTGTCTCCGGAGGTAGAATGCGTACGTATTTTGCATGCAAGGAAGCTTGCTTCTGGTCATAAAACACTTGCCTCTTTTCTCTGGGGTATTTGTTGCCCTTAAACCTGTGCAGCTTTTCTTGCAGCAGCAACGAGGCGGATTGTGATTACACGTTTCCTTGCATGGACATATTATACGCGTTCTACCTCCAGATGCAACCAATGCGGCACCGACTCGTTGATGGCGGAAGCCATCGGCGAGTGCAGACCAGACAGACTGTCCAAACGATACAGACTGCCGGGTCCTCACTCGCCAATGGGTTCCGCTATCAACAGGTCGGCGCAGCATTGGTTACCTCTGGGGGATGAATGCGTGTACCATATATATGCAAGGAAGCTTGCTTGTTGTCGTACAAAGGCCGCCTCTTGTCTCTGGCGGTCCTCATTGAGATTCGGCCAGCCTCCGCAAAAAAAACAAATGTGAAGCAGCATAAATACAACGGCAGTGTACGCTCTCAATAATAGCAACACGCTGCTGCTATTGCAACAACAACAACAACAACAAGACGGGCTTCTAATGACCTAATGACAATCTTCCTTTCACGGATATGATATCCCTCTATAGTGCCGGTTGAGTCGTTCCGGTTGCCTGCTGTCGCGCATGTGAAATCGCTTGGTACACATGAGAACAATCAGTAGTGGCGGCACGCGGCGTAGTGCTGGTTACCGCTATAGTGTCGGTATTTGCCATGGAGGCACCACTACTGTCCTAGTATGCGTTATACCTCCAGAGGCAACCAATGCTGCGCCGCCCTGCTCATGAACGAATACATCGGCGAAGCGTGGAACACGACAGCCTGTCGGATGCGACAGCCGGGCAGTCGGGTTCCACAGGTTGTCGCGTTCCACGATCCGCCGATGTTTTCTTCCATTGGAAGGGCTCCTTCTAGGCAGTTGGGTCCGACAGACTAACGCGTTCCACGCTTCGACGATGTTTTCTTCCATTACAAGGACTTCACCGATGTTTCTTCCATTGGAAGGGCGGCCCTTCCAATGGAAGAAACATAGGTGAAGCGTGGAACGCGACAATCTGTCAGACTCAATACCATTAGAAGGGCCCCTTATATTGGAAGAAAACATCGACGAAGCGTGGAACGCCACAGACTGTCGGGTCCCCGCTCGCCGACATATCTTTCAATCAGCAGGCCGGCGCAGCAGTGGTTGCCTCTGGAAACCAACAACGCATACCCGGTACCTGGTACATCATTATTAGCAATGGCTGGGGATTCCACCCAAGAAGGTTGTTATCCCCTCATTGATTGTGCTGCTTCAACGTGGCATGCAGTTAGCAATCCCCCCGTAAACAGGCGAACTCAATCAACTGGTACGCTAGGGTTCTTCATCAGTAAATAGCTGGAAGGGTGACATCATTGCACTGCGCTTCGGACGCATCTCCTACCCCAGCGGCCCGGGCAGCTTCATGTGGTCGATGCTAGAATAGTCACTTGTTTTCAGCAATATTTCCCCCAGGAGCCCCAAAAGGGTTATAACCCCTTTCGGACCCAGATGTGGCGACCAAACCTAGACCAGGTGCGATCTTATCAACAGTCTACGAGCTGGTTAAAGCTAAAAGTCCAAATGTTTCCCCCGTACACATGCCGCTTGAAATATCTACTCGAATGTCACATACTTGGCATCATACTGACCCCCACGAACATTGGAAGAGGGTGACATGGCCAGGTTTTTTATTGAGGTCCTAGGGCTGGGGATAGCGGCGAAAGTGTGTCTCCACCCACCATAGGCCTCGAAAAACGCCAGGAACAGTCGGGCGGGTTTTTTTCTGAATGAGCTGGTGTAAATTACTCCAAGGCGTAAGTTACTCCAAGGATCAATATAACGTAAGTTTTTAGCACCCACAGTCGATCCTTTCCGGAAACTAAGCGATTACGGCGCAATGCTTTCATTTCTTTTTTTACATTTTTTCCGCACGACAGTCCAAAATTCGCACCGTTTTTGGGAGTGAGACCCTGAACTTTTGCACACGGCATTTATGGGTCCCTACCGAACCGTTGACGAACGGGGTGGTTTTGTTTTCGCCGGAAAAATCGGGAAGGAGGCCCAAGTATCCCCAAAAAATACGAAATGTGAAATATCTGAAGGAAAAAACAAAAAACTGTTCGGTAACGGTTTGGTGGGGGCGCATGGAACACGTGTGCAAAATTTCAGGGTCTAACTCCCAAAATCGGCGTGGACTTTGGACGCTGAAATATTTTTGGGCGTTTACAGTGAACCAGCCTGTAGTGGAGGCATATAGTGGCACGACTAGCACCATGCTGCGTGCGTTTCGGAGATCTCCGTGCATTGTAGCTCAGATACACCCCTTACCTCAGCAGCCCAGGTTGCTTCGTGCGGCCAATGTTGCCTACATCGTCATTTACTTTCGATTTTTTCCCCTTGAGGATATATAATAACATCGTGTTCCCTACGCGCGCCCCCCTTCCCCTCCACAGCCGGCCTGGAAAACAGAAGGTCTAGCCCTTCTCATCCCTGACGGCAATGCGGCAGAACCCCCGAGGTACATGGACATCCAGGTTTGGTGGTCGCCTGGCTTCTTGAGAGACGTTTTCATCGGAAGCAAAATAGCGACGATTGCGCGTGCGTGCGAGAACCAGCGGCGAACGGGCTAACCCACGTCCAACCGCTGTTGTACGCAGGTTAACCCGTTTACCGCTAACTCTCGCCTACGCGCGAAATCTCCGCCCTTTTTATTCTGATGCAAGTGTACATCAAGGGGTCAGGCGACTACCGAGCGAGGGTGTCCATGTACCTCGGTGCTCCTGTAGCAACACTGTCATGGAGAAGATGGGCCAGGGCTTCTGTGCGCCCCTAGCCGACTATGGAGAGGAAACGGCGCGCGCGCATAGAGAACACGAAATTCGTTGTGCCGGATCATGTCCCGAAGGGGTTAAGGTAGTCGAGCAGCAAACGACCCGTGAACACCACGGTGCTATACAGAACGTGTATCGCAGTTCTTGTCGATCAGCACCGCTCCTATGTTGTATGAATACGAGTATACTATTACTACAGCAGGTGGTATACGTTGTGCTTGCCATCCGACGAAGCATAGCATGTATCGAAAGCTCCATCAATCATCACGGCAACCTCGGCGTGTGTCAGAAATATCCTACCGATCCACACGGCACGGCTGGTATAATGCATTAGCACGGCGCGTACGGTCTGTAACCAACTACCAATAGCGCGCGTCGAAGTCCTCGGGACCAAACCGTTCAATACCATACTACCCATTCGAAAGGGCTGAATGGCGTATCGACCAAATTCGCCCCTTGCATTTATGAATGAATATTTGTAGTCATATTTGCGGCGAGCAAGGAGGGGGCGCGCTCAGCTGTCAAAGTTACAGTAAGGAAAAGGTGTCCTTGCAGAAACGACAGCCCATTGCTAGTGTTGTTGCTTGTTGGTATTCGCGCGCCCCTCTAGTAGGTAAAATCTCTGGACGTTCGTGGTCCCTTTGTACCACTTATCGCTGTTTTTCTACGGCATGCTGTTGTTCTATGGTACCAGGTATATTATTCAAAGCTATGCCGTTCTTTTATGATATGCTGTTCTTCCATGGTATGCTGTTGTTCTATGGTATGCTTTCAGCAACCTCTGTGGGACCCAGATACAGCGACCAAACCTTTGCCAGGTGCGGCCTTACCAGCCGTCTAGTGGGAGCACGCAGCGGCACGACTAGTATCATGCTGCGTGCATGTCGGAGATCTCCGTGTATTGTAGCCCATGTACACCCCCTGCCTCGACAGGCAGGGTTGCCTCCTGTAGCTGACGCTGTTGCAATCGTCATTGTGTTTTCAAGTTTTTCCCTCTGAGGGCATAACAAACAAGCAGTGTGTTCCTTAAACGCGCGCCACTTCCCCTTCACAGCCGGCCAGGAAAACGCAAGTTCTAGCCCTTCTTATCCCTGTGGACATTGCGGCAAAACCCCCGACGTACATAAGACATCCAAACTCGGTGATAGCTTGGGATCTTGTGAGACATTGACATCGGTGAAAAAAGATCGGCGATTGCGCGTGCAGGCGGGAGCTAGCGACGAACGGGCTCACCCACGTACAGCTCGAACGGCTGCTGAATGTGGGTGAGCCCGTTCGCCGCTAACTCTTAGCTACATGCGCAAGCGCCGCCCTTTTTTATAAAAAAAAATTATAAAAAAATTAAAAATACACAACAGCTGTGAGATCTAGGATTTCGTCGAAACTCATCTTTG
>JAYJMJ010286742.1:0-11127 GCA_036873875.1 Laminaria ephemera
TCCAGAGCGACTGGGGCCTGTCCTGTGACCACGGACTTGATTATGAGAGTTAATGTGAGAACAACAACAACAACAACCATAACACTAGCCCATCCTGATGAGCCGTATATGCAGAAATATGGGAGAATCGAGGAAGCAGCGGTTCCACGATCTAAAACATGACTCGAAGATGCGGCTCTTCAAAACCCACTCCCACACCTCTACCCTGTGAAGTTACGAAGCCTCAGGAAAAATGCTAAAGCAAAAAAAAAGGAAAACGTAGAACGGAAAGGCAAGAAACGGAAACTCAGAGAACCCAGCGGAAAACGTCGGGGTCAGCAGACGCGAGAGCTATAGCCTACCTTAGATTAACGCGGGGTATGGGATACTACGGAAACAGAAAAAAAAAAAAACGGGTAACTAACAAGAGTTTTCTGGTATTCCTCCCTTTGTTTCCCTATACGCACATGCCCACAAGGGCATATGAAAACCCTTTTATCTCGGTATCCAATATCTTGGCTCCTGGGTCCTAACCTTTGTCAGGCTCCCAGGGCTATACCATAACACTACCTACTCAGGGTATCGGTAGCACGGTACATACGCTACAGAGTACAGAGTAGGTGCCGGCGGGTATAACAGACTCACTTACTGTGATGTCGACGCCTTCACAGGCCATCCTCGGCAGTTCTCTGGCCTCTCAGACTACTCTCAGCTTAATTTTGCCGACGGGGGAAAAAAAAAAAAACGGACCGATCCCTGGACTGTTTTTTTTTTTCCTCTTTTTTGTTTTGTTTTGTTTGTTTTGTTTGTTTTCGAACCTGCTTTTTATGCGCACATCACGAAGTGAAGGCACAAACCAAGCTCCGATAGCCACAGTTTCTACGTATCGCAAGCACAGCACAACAGCCTGCAATCGGCCCTGCACAGGTCAGCAAAGCATATACAGCAGTACGTTCGTGTCGACCAGACAGCAGAGTGCGACAACGCAAGCAAGAAGACAAGAACACGTGTTGCCGAGAGCCACCATGTACGAGTATTTCATGTTTCCTTTTTCCCTCTTGGTTGTTTTTTTAATAATGCGTTGTTATAACGCCACCAACTATTTTGGATTTTTTCCAAGTACGCTAACACTCAGTCCTGTGACGGACCGCCGTCTAGACGTAACATACTGCTTTTAGTCTGGAATGCCTTAAGGTGTGACTGGCGTGACCAAAAACAGCCGTCTCTTTGTTGCCACTTCAACCACATGATCTATGCTGCTGCTGTGTATGTTTTTTATAAACCGCTTTTTCCACCTATCAACATCCAGCACACGCAGTGTCCGTGCCGATTCGTCATCCTAGAGAGAGACAGAAACTCTGTACTCGTAGTCACAAACTTCGAGACAGACATCTACATCGCAAGTACTACAGCAAGATACCAGGTACATACGGTATATATACTCATGCATGTGGCGTCCGGCTTGTTTTCCTGGAGCATGGCGGCAGGGCTCTTGACATTTTCAAGTCGCCATTTTGCACCTACAATCAATCATGGACCTCTGTCCGCTTCACATAATTTGTTATATGTTTCTTTCCTGAGTGAAGCGCCTTGTACGTACATACCTTGCGTTTCCGTCACCACGCGCCAGAATGGAGCATGGCAATGAGCTCCAAGGTGTGATCAACAATAACATGACGTCACGAGCAAGCTCAAACGGACAGCAGCAATACAGTAGTGGGGTACTCGATATAAGAGCCGCTCGGAACAGGCCCGTGTTACCGCTCTGATCTCCTCGCCACTCTTTTCGCTCATATTTTCTTATCATGTACCTGGTACCAGGCAGGTTTTACTTTAGCCGTCACAAGGCCCAAGGCGTAAATTTTTTTTTTAAAAAGGCGTCAGACAAGCCGATTAGACCGCTGGTTTCTCTTATTACGGACGCTCTTAAATCGGGTACCCCTCTGTAGCTGAAAGCGGCGAAACCACTTCCGCCCTCACCCGAAGAGCTTCTCCACGAGGTCTTGCGGCTCCTGCTCCTCCTCCCCGCCCCCGTTCGCCCACATGCGGGTGCTCGCGCGCTCCCGGCCTGCTCCATCGAGGGTCCAACTTTTGCGTTCAACTCGCTCTCGTACAACAGCAGCAGGAGGAGCAGCAGCAGCAGCAGCAGCAGTAGCAGCTGACCTTCAGACAAATGAAAATAGAAAAATCACCATCATGATCAACAAGCAACGAACACGCGACGAGCGAACGTCAGAAACACCAGTTTGGTCTGAAATATAGGGACCGTTGTAATTATAACATGTATATTAAAAAGCCATTATATTTATGTCCAAATAGTGGCAAAACCAGGTATCACATTCTAGAGAAAAAAAACTCGGCCGGTTCGTGAGGGACCATGTCGCTGCGCAGCACCCTTGGGTCGATAAAGGAGAGAGAGAGGGTGCCAAGTGGCACAGCAACGAAGCAACACTGCAGCAACACTGCTGCAAGCATCCAATGTCACAGCAACATGCAACATGTTGTTCGAGATGCTGCTGCTGCTGTGCAAAACGGCGTCTATAGTTTTGCTCATGTTTTGATGTTTTGGGAGAAAGTTTGCTTCACCTTCTGATGCGCGATGCCGGTTGCGAGGGGAGCTGTGCGGGACCCACGAAGGAGGTAGCAAGTCGGAGTTCACAAGCGCACAGCGCTGCCACCAGCAGCGCCCCTCTCATAGCTACGGAGTTAGCAGGAAGGCACGACGGCACGACGGCAGTAGTTGAGAGCGGAATAAAACTGGAAAGGAAAAGCAAAAGGAAAATAAGTGCGGCGAAAATTGTACCGTTTCGTTTCACGACGACCGTTACACGTTACACGTTACGCGTTCGTGCGCCGATTTCCTTTCCCGCCTTCCCCATCCAGCCACCGACGCTGACTGCACCAGACCCAACCGCCTCACCAGCCCCGGCATCATTGGCATCTGCCTCGTCCGTCCCTGCTGCTTTACGCGTCACGCGTTACGCCGGATACACGTTACCGTACGTGCTAGGTGGTTACGCGCGAAGCGTTGCACGTTTTTACGCGTCACGCGTTACGCGTTACGTCGTACCAGGTACACGCTGCACGCTACACGCTACCAGACATGTATACCAGATATCAAATACATCCACGTTACACGCAGCACGCTACTATGTGTGCGTCGTAGCGCATGTTGTCGTGTTCCTACTCTTTTATTTCCTCTCTTCTTCTAAATAATAATTAATTGTGCTCTGTATGAAAGACTGATGATGAATCAATGATGATGATGTCTGGTGTATACGAGTACTAGAAGAGTGACAGTAGTAACGAGGATTTTTCAGTCCGTGTGAAATACCTATCATAACTGCATTAGGCAAGGCTGGCCGCCGGCACTCCCAAACACCACTCTACTGCAGTCTGGTATCCAACGTGCGTTGTTCGAGTAGTAATGTACGAGTATCAGCGTGTCATGTATCATACTATTTCGATCCGTCAGCTGTGAGTTCGACCGGTTGAGTTTTTTTTTTTTTTTCTCATCCCATCTATTATCTTCGCACTTTTACTTTCTCCTCCTCCCTCCCTAGTCGTAACTCAGATCCTGGGTCACTTAGCAGGCTCTTCTCCCACCTCCCCACTACGCTACGCGCCTTCGTTTTTATCGCGAGATAAATTCAGCACTTTCTTCCCTCGTCGACTCGCGTTGAGTTGTGCTTACCCACGCTATAAAGCTCTCTCGGCAGTTAGTGTCTCAGAAAAAGAAATATCCATACCGAGATTCTAACACGTGACTCCAACCTTAGTGGTGTTCGAGTCTAACCACTTGACCACCGGGGAGACCGTTGAGTGGTCGATACTCAACTTTACCATATGTGTTAGAGGGGGACGAGGGACATGCCTGACAAGGGACGTGCCTCGTACGCAGCAGCACCATCAGCAGCAGTTGACACATCTCGATGCTGGTGTTCGACGAGCTCGATGAGAGAAGGGCTATGATACTACTCCATGGATGTGCATCTCGATGCTGGTGTTCGGCGAGCTCGAGGGGAGAAGGGCTATGATACTCGTACACCGTGGGTGTGGTACGCGCTGCGCTGTTCAAGTAATACTTTACGGGTATCAGTGTCATGACGTGCCTGGTACGCAGCAGCACCAGCAGTATATATATGGCGAACCGGTCAGGGGTCAGAGCACGAGTATGCCAAACGGATCCCACACCACACACACCCTGCATGCATGCTGGTGTTTGGGGAGCTCGAGGAGAGAAGGGCTATGGCACTCGTACTGTGCGGCGTGACACAAGAAGAAACAAACAAGAAAAGGCCGAGAAGCGCTGCTTTTGGGTACGAGTTAAAAAGTCAAAACACGAAAAAATGGGTCGAAGGTATCGTTGATATCGATTCACCAAGCAACCGGGAACGTCAGCTATACTGCTGCTCGAGCTGCATAGAGCAGCTGCGAGCAGAGGCAGCAATAGATGGAGGACCACTACCTTGGTTCATTGTAGTGACATGTCGACTGGCGCCCTGCTGTAAGCATCATATCCCGCACCTATCTCATCATGCTCCTTGATGTCGAGGACCCACCCTCGGGCTTGAGAAGAGATTAATCCCCTCTCTCCACTCTCCAGAAGGTCCAGCAGCATCCTTCCACACACACGGCATGGCGGGAACCATATCGAATGGACGTGCTGATCTTGTCTAGATGGCCCCCTCGATCCTGCCGGTTAGTTGCTTGAGTGGCCTGTGGGTTGCAGGCTCGGCACTCCAGACACCCCCCCTCTCGTCTGGTGTTGATGTTTTTTTGCTTTCTCCGGCTTGGTAGAGATTAAAAATGCATGCATCGAGGGAATTTTTTGTCGAGCACCCCTGGAATGCTAGAGCCCCTCGAAGCAGTGCAGTACTTACTCAAATCGAGGTCCCTCTACGAACTCTTGACGACTTTACATGAAACCAGCGAGATAATCTTCTCCCTTATCTTGCTCGTCAATCCAACCCCGGGCCCATCGCGATCGGTTTAGTGTGCGTCGTGCAATGTGCATTCTAGCCCGGCTGCAGACATACATACGTATAGATGTCAATTTTGTAAAAATTATATATCGACGCCCTCAAACAATTTAGTTTTGGTGGTTTACCCTTTACTTCCTTACGTGCGCACCTCCTACCTACTGCTGTACATGCGCGACCAATTAGGAAGAGGATTCTTTGAATCCTCATTACAAGGTTCCCCTTCGGACGAAGGTTGACGCAAGGCTGACGATTTTGACCCCCGTGCATTCCCCCGCATCCTTAAAACAGTGGTAGTGCATGGAGCTATACTGCAATTTAATTTTTTTTTTTTTTTTCGGAAATGAAGATAGGGCCGATCCAGATATTTTTTTATGATGATGATGCAGCCTACCTGGTACTACTATTAATACTGCTGTACATTAAGTTTACCGCAGCTGCGACTTCCTTCCATGTAGGTGGCGTATACCTGGTAAGCATTCGGGTGCAACATAAAATCTAAAAACTGCTGTTCTGCTCAGCACATTTGATGCGTACAGCAGTCCACTGTTACTACTGCTATAGCCACTACATAAAACTAACTACCCGGTATAAACAGTTACCAGGTAGTTGACTTTGCGTCGATGCTGATGTTACACATTTTTCGTAAAAATTGCCAGGTATACATCAGGTAAACGAAAATTCGAGCAAAAAAAAAACACTCACAGCAGTCTACAGCAGTATCAATATTAGAGAGTGATGCGTTTTGGTAGAAAATTTCCGTTGGTACTGCAGTTTGCGCAAAACCTGAAGAATCTCCGTGTGGCGTTTGCCAAAATTGAATTAATTTCCTTCCAGAACTTCTAGGAAAATACACCGATGCGTGGCTGGTGGCCGGATGTGCAATAAATTGCCGGTGCATTTTTAGGTGCGCTATTCTGATGTTGTCGTTGCATCTGTGCGGTGTGTGAGTGAGAGTACACCTCGCGCTGCAGTCTCAACTCCAGAGGGGCGGAACCCTGACCGCCGCAAAGTATCGCGGCAGAGTACAGCAAACCCTTTCGCGGCCTGCGTTTTGTGTTGGACAAAACGCAGCAGCAGCAACAGCAGCGGCAGCTTGTGTATGCACAGAGGACAGGTACTAGTGTGATATGATCCGATACACTTTATTTTAACATGCGGCCGTGTGATACCATACATCATTACGAAGCACAACCCCCAAGTTTTAGAAACGCGCAACCGGAGAAAGAAACAACAACAGAAGGACGCCGCCGCCACCGTACAGCTGCTGCTGCTGCTGCTGCTATGCTGCTGCTGTTGTCTTGTTCTCCTGTGTCTCTGTTTTGTGTTACAAAACTGTACCACAGGTCTCAGGTAGGTACCAGGTAGGTAGGTGCTCGGGTATGTATGACGTTCAACTGACGTGTTGAGAAGCTGGAAACAACCCAAAGGTCCGCCAGCAGTTGAAACGTTTGCGGCCTATGGCCTATAGCCCAAAAAGATCGAAAGTTGACATTTGAAAGTCTAAACAGCCCAAAAAGCGAAAGTTTAAACGACCACATGGAAGGAATCTGTAAGTATGACAAATACAGTTAGTTTTGTTGGCTTTGGGCTATTTCGCCAGTTGCAGTTGTATGCTGCAATTGGCGTAATAGCCCAAAGCCAACGAAACGGACATACTTGTATGTGTGTAACAAACGGTAAAAATAGTAGTGTAATTGGGTGACGCAGGAATAAGTTGTACGAACCTGGTGTACTATGCTGCACTTGGGGTAATAGCCGAAAGCACACTACTATAAGTACATAAAATGGTCATTACATCTCCGCACAGTTTCATATGAATCGTGCCACGATAATATCAGCGGCAGCAATAATATCTACAGCAAGAGTAGAAGAAGGACTGTTTGGGTACTACTACGAAAACAACGAAACTCTCGCAGCGGCAGCAGCAGCGGCAAAAGTAGCGACGGCTGGTGGTAGCGGGGTGTAGAATGCTTGGGTACTACTTAAAAAATATCGAAACTCTCGTACAACAGAAACGGCACCACCGGCAATTGAAGGATAGACGCAGCAGCAGCAGCAGCAGCAGCGGCCGCAACGTAGCGGCAGCAGCATAACAGGGGCAGATGTGTGTGTACTACTATGAGTATATGAAACGCTCGTTACATCTATCTCTACATAGTCATATGAATCGTACCACACAAAAAGTAACAGCCGCTGCAATAGCTACGGTGGGAGTAGAAGGACTGTTTGGGTACAACTCCAAAAGCAAGAATGCTCTCGCAGCGGCAACAGCAGCGGCAAAAGCAGCGCCGGCTGGTGGTAGCTGCGTCAGCAGAATAGGGGGCAGCTTGTGCTCTACCGTGAACTCTTGTTTGATGTCCGGAACCATAAAGGACTGTTCGCGTACTAATATGAGTATAAAACGGTAATTACATGTCCGGACAGTTTCATATGAGCCGTACCAAATATAAAGGAAGCTTGGGTACAAATATGAGTATCAAACGGTTGTTACGCATCCGCACAGCTTCGCATCAGTCATAGTCGCACCACATACAAAAGGAAGCACCAACCAATCAATTCGTGTTTTTTATCAGCAGCACGAGCAAAAGCTGCAAAAGCAGCGACGGCGCGGAGTATACAGGTAATGCTTGGGTACTACTATAGTATTGAAATTCTCGTACAACTGCAACAGCACCAACAGCAATAATAGAAGGCCAGACGCAGCAGCAGCATCATTACATGTCCGGACAGGCAGCTGTGTGGGTACTACTACCACCAACTCTCTTTGATACAGCAGCAGCAAAATAGGTGGCAGCTGTGTGGGCACTATGAGCACGTAACATGGTCATTACATCTCTCCGCACAGTTTCATATGAATCGCACCACGATATCAGCGGCCGCAATAGCTACAGCGAGAGTAGAAGGACTGTTTGGGTACTACTGCGAAAGCAACGAAACTCTCGTAGCGGCAGCAGCAGCGGCAAATGTAGCGACGGCTGGTGGTAGCGGGGGGTAGAATGCTTGGGTACTACTATAGTACCGAAACTCTCGTACAACAGCAACAGCACCACAAGCAATAGAATGCCAGACGCAGCAGCAGCATGACACTGTCAAAATGGTTCAACAACAATAATAATATGAAGATTCTTGGGAGATTCGGGTCCAACACGGGTCATACGTTCGTGTTTTTTTAATAGCAGCAAGAGTAAAAGCAGCAAAGGCAGCGACAGCGCGGGGTAGAATGCTTGGGTACTACTATAGTATTGAAATCCTCGTACAACTGCAACAGCACCAACAGCAATAATAGAAGGCCAGACGCAGCAAAGGCATGACACGGTCAAAACGGTTCTACAATAATAGAAGATTCGTGGGAGATTCGGGTCCAACACGGATCATACGCGTCAAAGCGGGTCAAACAACGGAAGAATCTTCTAAAATCTCTGATTGACCCGCGGAGATGAACTTGTCAAAACGGGTCAACAATAGAAAATTCTTGGGATATTCCGAAAGCTCTTTAGCAGTGGCGTGTGCTGTTTGTGGGCTGTTCATCACAACAAATAATGGGCTTCACGTGACGTGAGGTGCTGTTCTCAGTTGTTAGTCACGGAGTCAGTTGGGTCGTTCGTCACGAAAAGCTGTCTTACGGGCTAGTCATAACAACCCCACATTTTTTTTTATAAACAACCCCACATCCTGTATTCCTGTTAAGGTTTATAGGCGTTAGGGCCGGCCCCTCCGTCCCAATGGCGGAGGGGCCATATTTTGGAGTCAAGACATCAACGGGTTATCATGCAGTACATGCCATATACTACGTAGTTGGCGATGGTCCTAGCTATATGGAGGAATATTGTATGAGTCCCAGACGTAAAGGTATTATACTGTAATTGATCTGTGGTGAGTCTTGTGGACCGTTGGAGGATGGGTGTAGTCCACAATGATCAATCACGTATCTTCCCGGTACAAGATCCACTATCTATTCATTGTTTGCGCATTGCTTCTGATAGGTGTGACTGCACAGGATCTACGGAGATGGTTGACTATTCATAATGATAAGACTGGCGGTCACGATCTGGTGTATTCATGGTCTGCTGGTGCCCAGTGTGGCACTCTATCTTTGCTTCCACTACTTCTCCACTCCTATTGCCTGGGAACTCTACGTGGTTAATAACATATTTTTATATCTGGTTTCCTTCCTCTCTTCCGCCTAATAGCGGTGGTACCGTGCGCAACCCTCCTCTCCTCGTGAGATAAGCCAACCCTGTGCAATGAGCTACCCAGCATGCTAGCATTAGAGGGTCACCTTTAGGTGCTCGTGCCGGGAGGCCAAGAGGTTAAAATAAGAGGATGATACTCGATTACAGCGACATTGGGCGGGGGTACAGCCGTTTAGACCAAGAGCCATGCTGGGATTACCTCCCCTGCTCACTGGCCAAGAAGGCACAGTTAACGCTGCAAGTAAACAAGGCCGCGGCTTACTACGCTGCAACCGAGATACAGCGCTATGCCATGACCGCCCTCCGTGCAAAGAGTGCACTCGAGGGTTTAACGGATGCCCAAGGGAGCACAACTTACCCGACCCATCAAGAAACTCATAATAAGGTAGTACATGAGATCGGCCGGCAAATGGGCCAGCGATAGCAGCATGAGATCCGAGTTCAGTGGGATGAGCTTTATGGACATATTGTTGATCCAATCAAGGATTATTTACAGCATATACAGCAGCAGCAGGAGGATACGGAGATGGCGTTCATGCAGGAGGGGCATGGGGAGCAGGAAGATGAAGTAGGAGTAATAGTAGAGCCGGAGAAACCGCCGCAGCTGCCGCCGCTGTCGCACGCAGCACAGCCGCGGTCGCACCCGCCGCAGGAAGAAGCTGGCGGGAATGATAACGAGAAAGCAGTGGTGGTTGTGATTCAGGAAACGGATCATGGGGTAGGCGGAGATCAGGAGATGATGGTGGACGAGCAGCAAGAGCAGCTGCAGCAGCAACAGCGGAAGCAGCCGCTGCAGCAGAAGCAGCGACAGTTACCAGCTCCCCCCCCCCGCGGGCCTCGCTTCTTCCCACATCATCCGAACAAGGTGGAGCGGAGAGGGATGCCTGGAAGGTAGTAGGAAAGAGACCTTTGGTGGTGGTTGTGGTGATGTTTTGGGAGGTGGAAAGTGGTGGTGGGGCTACAAGAAGCGCAATGACAAGGAGACGGGCCGGGCGGCAGCCTGTGGGGGCCAGCCGGGGTCGGTACGGGGTGGTCTTTCAGCAGCTCCTTCGTGGGCTGGGGGTGTGAGCCGGCTGGGCGACGCCTCACTCGGCCGAGGCGGGCGCGCGTCCGCGAGAAGCAAAGCGGTCACCGTCTACGGCGAGCATCATGCTCATAAGGCACGTCTTGATTTCAATACAAAATGATTTTGATTTTTTTTTGCGATCTGTACTTGATTGTGTTTGGTACACTTTCTGGTTTGTTGGCGGTGGAGACCTCTTGACGCCTCAGGTTTGGAGATTTATAGGATGAGACCAGCAAATCGGAGTGTAGCTGTATACGAGTTATATACTGGTAATATAATAGCTAATCTGAGTGAGCAACCCCCCCCCCTTCCCCTCCCGCGAGACAACGTGCGTAGTTGTAGAGGGTGGACGATGGGCGACGGTAGCCTGCTCTGTGATCTGTTTTATTTTAGCGATAAACTATTCTTAGCCGTCTATGCTGGGAGATTCTGGGTAGCGATCTAGCCCACTGTACTGCATAGAATGCATCCCTGATGAATATGCCCGATTTATTTCCTGTCGAAAATACGGAAATATGTTTTGGCACTTTGGGCTTTGACCGATCAATCATCTTCCCCCACATACCTGCAGGGTCATATATTTATTTAAAGACGACTGAAATTGTCTGGTGGTATACAGTAGGTATGTGGTGGTGTACAGTACGAGGTAGCTGATGATTGAGCTACCAGGTGTCAGGTGTCACGTATATACCTGGTACGTACGTATTTTTTCGTAAACAAACATAATAGAAGAGGGGTAGCAACAGATCTAGTTGCCGCGCATATGTACGAATATATTATATGACGTTTGGCTTTGCAATAATATTGGGGTTGGTCTACGGCGACTGATGAGTGGGGGGGGGGGGGGGGGGGGGGGGGGGGGGGGGGGGGGGGGGGGGGGGGGGGGGGGGGGGGGGGGGGGGGG
>JAYJMJ010286771.1:0-11125 GCA_036873875.1 Laminaria ephemera
TACAGTACAGTACAGTACAGTACAGTACAGTACAGTACAGTACAGTACAGTACAGTACAGTACAGTACAGTACAGTATAGTAAGCAAGGCAGGCTGCTATTTACAGCAAGAAATGAATTCCTGGAGGTTATTATGCTAACGTTCGTGTCCAACGCACCCTCTCTTCAAAAACGAAACCCAGCCTGGGTCCGTGTGTGTGTTTCTTGTTTGTTTCCTGTACCGGGGTGCAACAACCCTGACAACCCAGCGCCCCACCTTTTTCGTTGACCCGTGACTCTTGCCCCGTCGTGTATGTGGAGGTAGGCCTGTCGCTGAAGCCATAAGCGAAGAAAGAGGAGTAAGTCCACCGTTTAGTACTTGATTCCTGCGTGCGAGGCATGGCGATACTCTGGGTATGACGAAGGAGGGAGGGTGGGTGGGTGGGAGGGTGGGTGCGTGGGTGGGTTGGTGGGTGGGTGGGTGGGTGAGTGGGGACGCACGCCACGGTGGAGGTACACCATTCTTATCCTAAGGGTTCTCACGTGACGAGCTCTATGCCTCTTCCAAAAATTGGCTTTAAGGAAACCTAAGCAGAGATACCTGATGAACCATCCCATGGCCTAGGAATACAAAGAAAACCTTATTGCGGAAAAATAATGTAATTCCGTCATTTTTGGGTTAAACGAGCGCCGTCATTCAGAATGCGTTTCAGACAAAAACAAGTGCTGCCTGTATGATATTTTCATGATATTTTCGTTGCACGCGTCTGGGCGAGTGAATAGTGTTGATATTGTCGATGCTCTTGGTCTAACCTATCGATGATGGACGACGCGTGCTCCTTCCCGACGATCAGCGATTGCCTTTTCTCTCGCCGATGTAGACCGCCTCTCACAAGAAGATGCTTGTGTTGCTGTTGTGGTGTTGCTCGTCGTGCTGTTAATGCTTGCTTGTTTCTTGATTGGAAAGTCTCGGTATAGATGAGGTGTGAGCGGGGTAGGGCTGGAATCAAGTGTACTCTTTGAACTCCCTCCTTGTCGTCGTGCTCTCCTTCTATGTCCGATAGAGCTAGTTTCAACGAACAATGTAACACTAAACGACGGTTACAATGAATTGCCCGACCTCTTATTGATGGGGTTTATGCGGGGGCGTTCTAGACTGGACACGGTACGAGGAATGTTCCTACAGGTCGTCGTGGACTGTTCTTAAGAACTGTGTGATTCTGGATTATACTGCGAGAGATGAGCTTGTAACCCGCGCGCACAAGCTCACTTTGCCTTTCCACCTTGCATCAGCTTACCTCTTCAGGGACCAGCCAATAACGACATATATACACATTTTCTTGACACACTATGTGTTGGAGTGAGCTCGCAGCCTGAGACCTGAGACTGGTTGTTGGGACCATAATATATATATCTCTGATACTAGCGCCAAATAACTATTCTAGACTGGTAGGGCCGATTAATTCGTACGAATATACTGTAGCTCTAGACTATTTACCCTCCACCCTTCTAGATACCACGTAACTGTTCCGTGTGGAACTTTCCTCTGCGAGATTTCTTCGAGAACATAATAGTTCTGGAAGAATATAATCGCTAGACTCGTAGCCTTGACGAATGCATACGAATATTGGTCTGGACTAGTTACACTCGAACCTTCTAGATACCACGTAGATGTCCCGTATGGAGCTTTTCCCTTCGAGACTTCTTCGGTAACATGATAGTTCTGGAAGAACAAAATCGTTGGTTCCGTTTCACTTGAAACAGCTACAGTTAAGGCCTGTTATAGTATAAGTAAATACATTCGTAAGAAATTGAGCCTCAGCACTCCACGAAAAATATTAAATTCGGTGTAAGAAATATCGCCCAAACGGGCAAACCAAATAGGAAACAGGATAAAAAGCAATCACAGCGATCGACGTCCACACGAGATAAGAAACGACGGTGCTGCGAAACTACGGAACGGAATAAGAAACGCGGACTACGATATCCCCCCATAGTGGAATTTCCCGACTGTTGCTTTTACGGGACGCGCGCTACGATGGAGGCAGCTCCTTTTGGCACAAGCGTTTTCTGAATGACTGGGCTTCTTAACCCAAAATCGTCGGAATTTCGTTATTTGTTTTTGCAATAATTTTCGATGTATACCTAGGCCATGGGACTGTTCATCTGGGAGTACTTTTAGTTTTCCCCCAAATCAGTTTTTGGGAAAGGTATAGGGCTCCTCAAGTGAGGAGCCTCAGAAAAAAACGGGTGCAACTCTATCGTGGCTCGCGTCACGACAGACATACACGGAAGACTCTTATACGTAGCAGCCACTACTGATAATCGATATTGTGTTTACCGCCCGACAATGTGCTGTATGAGCTTCAACGTCAATCAATCATGAACATTCCCGGAAGGAAGAATACGAAAAGAAAAAAATCTGGAAACCTACGCACGGAGTCAAACTCCTTTCTGTACCTGTTTCCGGCTTAGCACCGATCCGATCCACCTGCTACTCTTGTTCCACGCACCCGTCCCATTCCACGTTCCTTTGCCTTTTTCTATTAAACCCTGCGCCGGCACCCCCCCCCCAAGGGTGTGGATCTGCCCCCCCCCCCCCCCTCCAGTTCCTTGTTTCAAGGCGATCCCTCCGTTGGAGCTTGAGGCCGGACACCCTCTGGTCAATGACGACCTGCCATTGTTGTTGGTGTTGATATACTATTATTGCCCTCTTGTACGTAGCTAGTTGGAAGAAGAACGCCGGAATCGGAAACCAAACAAAAGGTGTGTTTTATCCTAACCGTTGGTCGTCAGTTTGGTCGACAAGTTGCATCACAATCGAAAACCAAACATGGGCCGCTCATACACATCTACAGAAAGAGAAAAAATACGTCGAGCAACGACAACGGAAAATATACTCTTGTAAGTGTCGTACCGCCGGAGAGATACGAAGTATATCACAACATCTGCTATATCGCAGTACGTCAGCCAGGTGCGTCCGAAAATTAATATATTCCGGTGAATGTGCTAGGTATTGTAGTATATACAAGACGCTTAGCTCAGCGGGCGGCATCCGCCCGCTACGCTAGCTCAGATAGAGCAAGACGTGAAGCGGACAGAGGTCCTTGGTTTGGTGCAAATTGCGAATTGAATATGCCAAGAGCTCAACGCTCCAGGATAATAAACCGGACGTCGCATTCACGCATGCATCACATCATCCGTACGAAAGAGAAAGGACGTAGAGAAGAGTAGTAGTGTTGTATCTTAATGAGTTGGAATTAAAGGCAGGTCTTTGCGCATCACCAGGTAGCTGCTGCTGCTTGTGGTTGAATTCGTTTTCTGGACGGGCAGATTTTGATGTAGTATCCGTTCGTTTTGAAAACACGGTGAGCTGTAGAACATGTTCGACGACATGATGTGGGTCACGGCCAGCTGTGGAAGATGCTCGACGACATGATATGGGTCACACTATGATCGGTACGTACTACGCGTTTTGCTCCGTTGTGCTGGGTTGATTGCGCTATGCTGTTCTTGCAGTAGTAGTAGGTAGATGGTCGACGACAAAAAACAAGCTAGCTCAGGAGCTGGGTGTGCTTGCTGTGTGATTTGAGCGGAAGCAGATAGATGCATAAATACACTATACCTACATCGTACAGGTACGTATAATATAAAGAAGGGACACATAAATATTCGGAAATATATCCGAGCTGTAAATGTTCGACGACACAAACACGCCGATCTCGCCAACTGCTCGTACTTCAATTACTTGTGTTGTCGCGCAGCAGCTACTTAGTAATACGTGTGTTTGGATGCCTTGAGGGCCGAGTGCGCTGTGCTGTGCTGTTCTGCTGTTCTACCCTTGTGGTGGGTGTAGTTGCTGTGGGTGGGTGTGTTTTAATTGTGATTTGAGCAGAAGAAGCATGTGCGAAATAAACGTGTCGTCTACGAACGTATTATATGGTACGAGCAAAATGAGCATGCAAAAAAAAAAGAATTTCCGAAACACGCGTGCTACTAATAGTACGATAGAGCTAGCACTTTTTGGCTCAAACGTTTTCTGAACGACGGGGCTCCTTAACCCAAAATCGTCGGAATTTCGTGCTTTTTTCGCAATAAGCTTGGTTGTATACCTAGGCCAAGTGATTTCTCATCGGGTAGCACTTTTACTGTTTCCCCAATTCATTTTTGGGAGAGGTATAGAGCTCCTCAAGTGAGGGGCCTCCGAAAAACAATGATGCACCTCTATCGTAGAATGTGTCGAAACTCGAGTCAGAATCGAGAAAGAGTCGAAGTTGAGCGAGATAATCGAGAAAGACGCAAACTAACGACAAAAGGAAGGGAAAACGAAGAAAAGGGAGAAAAACGAACACGAAGAACGCGAAGAAAGAAAAGAACGCAAATAGAGCCGGGAAGGGTTCTCCGAGAAGGGGAGTTAGGCAGGCGTGTTCCAAGTGGGAGTGCTGAGAGTGAAGCAGGTCCTTGTAATCAAGTGATTAATGTTTTTGTAAAAGCGGAGACAAATGTAACTATGTTCACGTGTGGCGGCGAGATGCTTATCAATAATATTATAGCAGTGCTGCACGATTTTCGGCGTGGATAACGTTCGTTGGCACGTTATGTAGGAGCATGGGGGCCATAACACGCTGATTCTAAGATACTGTAGCGCTCGCTAGGAACTCGCGCTCGTGGACATTTGTATATGCGGTCAGCTGTGTGTGTTGGTGAGAAGCGTTCCCAAGGGATCTGCTGCTGCACGCTAACTGCTGCTGCGAGGATGGCGAAAACAACGATGAAAAACAGACGCGTGCTACGATAGAGGTACCACTTTTTTGGCATTTTTCGTTTCTGAATGACAGGGCTCCTTAGCCCAAAATCGTCGGAATACCGTTCTCGTTTTAAATCTGAAAAGTTTGTATACGTAGGCCATGGGTTTGTTCATCGGCTTGCACTTTCAGTTTACTCAAAATCGGTGTTGTGGGCGAGGTTCAGCGCTTCTCAAGTGAGGAACCTCAGAAAAAAATCGCTGCACCTCTATCGTAGCACGTGTCAACAACTCGACCGTTCCTCGGTTTGTTCTTTTTGGGAGATCCCCGGATGTCGGATAGCACATGGAGATTCGGGCGTGGGAGGGTGGACCGGAGCCCCTTTTATATACAATGATTTCAAATACGGAGCGCGTATTTTGTTTGGCGCCGTTGTAATTTAAAACTCTGTAATTGTCATTATGGTTATACCATCCGACGATGTGGTGCCCGTATGCGCCGCACTTACCACATCCCTTTCTAAGTACTGCCGGCTAGCACGAAATTTGGGGGCGCTTCTGTTTTGCAGCCTCTCCATCCGTAAGCTTACACAATCGCATGAGTAGACACCCCCCCCCCACCTCCCGCAAGTGTGCAATGACTAGCACTGGTATCCTGTACCCCGAGTAGAGGAGAAAGTTGGAATCAATGCTCCCGAACCGAGCCTCAACGCGCGCAACGTAGCCGAGCGGACAGACGGGCACATCATCTTACTCTATAATAGCTAAAAAGAAACAAGATGAGGCCAGATCGTTGGCTGGCTTTACCTTGGATTTAGTGGGATTTTACGCACCTGGCTGGACAGCGATCTAGGGCATGGCGAGCAACAGAAACAACAACGGTATAAGCTTATTTTTGTGGTCTTCACCTGCCATGGCCCTTCTGCGGACGAGCGAAAGACCGTGGTGGAGACGGTCCATCATGGCTTCCTGTCACCTTGCGTTGTCGGCATGTGCAACCCATGGGTTTCTCAAAATATGGCAAGGCATTTTTGCCAAAATCAAATCAGGTTTTCGAATCTCCTAGCAACCGCCGCCCGCACACACGCACCGTGCTGCTGCTGCTACTGCTGCCGCCGCTGGTGCTGCTGGCTGCTGCTAGCTGCTGCTGGTGCTAGATGCTGCTAGCTGCTGGTACTGGCTCCTGCTGCTGGCTTATGCTGGTGGCTGCTACTGCTGGCTGCTGTCGATTGCTGCTGAGGTTTTTACAGCGACCGTCCATCATTCACTTGCCGTTGCTTACTGCAGCTTACGGCCGCTGGCTGGTGCTGGCTAGTGCTGGCTGGTGCTGGTTGCTACCTCGCTAGCTGCTGGCGCTGGCTGCTGTAAGCTGCTGCTACTGGCCCCTGCTGCTGGGTTATGCTGCTGCCTGCTCCTGCTGCTGGCTTACACTGTTGGTTGCTGCCGACTGCTGCTGAGTTCTGTACAACAACTGCCCATCATCCACCAATGCAGATATGTTGACGACTGCTACAAAATGTCCTGCTGAGCGAGTTCCTCGCGACTTACTACCTTATATGTTGTGGACTGCGTCCATCCTCCAACGGCCCACAAGACTCACAGATCAATCATGGCTTTAAACATTTACCTCCGAGACTCTTTCAATATTCCCCCATATAGCTATGATAGGACTATCGCCAACTACGTGTAAAATATGTGGCATGTACTGCACGATAACTAATAACCCGTTGGTCTCATTGCTCCAAAATATGGAACCTCCGTCATTGGGACGGAGAGGATGGCCCTTATCCCCAGCATCTTCAACTTCCGGTAAAAAAACTAGGAATTGACCCAGGCGCACTGATAGTCTGATAGTGGCTGTCGATAGCAGCTGTCGGTAGCAGCTGTCTTTGATTCTTGAACAACGGCGAAAGACCCTAAAATAATTCGTTTGGAATGTCTTAATATTCTCAAATTGTATGATCCTGAGTCTTCCTCGTAAAAATGGCAAACAAAGCAAAGACTGGGTGACACAAATACCAGTAATATGCCCCTGGAACCGGAAGCCGCGAGTGGGACTCAGGCGGTGCTACGTACACGTCCCCAGCTTCGGACTACCCGTCGCGCGACTGGGGGCGTCAACCCAATCAACTACCTCGTGCTACGAAAGAGGTGGCCCTTCATTTTGCTAGGCTCCTCATTTGACGAGGTCTACACCGGGCACTAACACAGACTACCTTGATATAATACACAAGTGCAACCATATGAACAATCCCATGGGCTGGGTACACAACAACCAATACTATTGTAAACCTCAAAACGATACCATTATTGAGTAGTGTCTTAAGTTGAGGAGCCCCATTCAGTCTGAATTTGTTCTGGCCGAAAAGTGCTGCCTCTAACGTAGTATCTGGTACGCGTCAACTACGGGAAACGATACAAATGTCGTCGACCCGCCTCGGTGTGGGGGGTAAGCAACACAATATGACCGACATGGTCCGAAACCTCTCTCACAACCGTACGTAAGGACCCATGGTACGATAGGGATTGCACCATATTTTTTCCACAGGGATCTTCACTTGAGGAGCTCCATACCTCACCCAAGGCAATACTTTTGAGAAAAACGAAACTGCAACCTGGTGAACGATCCCACGACCCAGGTTTAAAGCCGAATGCCAGTGTACAAGAAAACGTTGTTGGATAGTTCCTCGGTTAAAGAGCCCCGTCGAATAGAAACACTTTCTGCCAAAAAGGGCTATTCTGATCGTAGCACGCAGCTTCTAGGTCGGAGGTCGCATAGATAGGTCGTCGGCACTCAGGGGTCGAAGTACATATTCTGCGCTGACAACAACCCAACACGTCCTATCCATGCCCCCTGCCTCTCCAGCCTCCGAGGACAGCCGTTAAGACGTGCCCAATTCACAATGTGCTCCTGCTCGCACAGGGCCGCTTGCCTGTGGGTGCGATGATCCCAAGGACAGCCTCCCGCCCGCGCCCACTTTAGTATGTCCAGGCGCCCTGCTTTCGCAGCACCAATGCACGTGTACTCATCCCAGGGGCAGTCGTTATACCGTGCCCACATCAGCATCTCAAAATCACCTCTGGCGGCTGCTTCTGCGCAGGTTTTGGCATCCCATGGGCATCTTTCTGCCCGCGCCCACTTTAATATGTCCAAACGCCCTGCTTTGGCAGCACCGGTGCAAGTATATTCGTCCCAGGGACAATGGTGGCAACGCGCCCATCTTAGTACCTCGAAATGGCCATTTCTGGCTGCATGGCTACATATACAGTTATTCCATGGGCAGTGTTGCGCCTGCGCCCACTGCAGAATGTCCAGGTGACCTCCCGCAGCTGTCTTAACACAGGTGTATTCGTCCCAACGCCAGCCGTTACATCGGGCCCATTTGAGCACCCCGAGATGCCCCCCCCGGGCTGCCTTGTAGCATACCCTGGAATTCCAGTTAAACATGTTAGCGTGTGCCCACGCCAGAATTCCGACGTGACCTCCCGATGCAGCTTCGTTGCATATACTAGCGGTGTTGTGCAAGCCGAGGTTTTTGGCCTGCATCCATTTGAGAATATGAAGGTGCCCGCAAAAAGCTGCGACATCGCAGGCGTGCCTCGGCCACTCGCGACCATGCTCCATCAGCCACTCGAGCGTATGTAGGTGCCCGTTCACGACAGCGCCCGTGCATACATGCGGGTGCCAGGGACATCCCTGGGCCCTAACCCACTGAAGCAGCTCCAGGTGGCCCCGCTCGGCAGCTCTGTAAGTGGTTCCATCTCTCCAATCGGCACCGTTTGCTCTAGCCCATTGAAGCACCTTTATGTGCCCTCCGGCGGCAGCACCTTCGCATGTCTGATGGTCCCAACTGCAACCATGAGCTCTGGCCCACTGAAGAACAGCAAGGTGTCCGCCGGCAGCAGCCTTCCAGCACGTTGTGGTATCCCAAGGACAGTTGGCAGAACGTGCCCACCGCAGGATATCGAGATGCCCTGAACCGGCGGCCTCGCTGCACGTAGTGACGTCCCAGGGACATTCCTGAGCTCGTGCCCACTGAAGCATTTCGATGTAGCCACCCCCCGCAGCCTTGGAGCACGTTTCACTATCCCAAGGACAGTTTTTGGAACGTGCCCAACGCAGGATATCCAGACTCCCTGAGCTGGCGGCCGCGCTGCAGCTTCCGCCATCCCAGGGGCAGTCGTTAGCGTGCGCCCACTGCAGAACGCGCAAGCTTCCTCCCGCAGCGGCCGCTCTGCAAAGCACCAAGCGCCAACCCCAAGTCTGATCAAGTGCCCACAGGATCGTTTCGAGATGCCCCTTGGCAGCCGCCTTGAAGCAAACATTTTTCGAGAGGGCACACCCGTTCGAGTGAGCACACTTCAGAACCTCAAGGCCGCAGCGCTCGGCGATGTGTTCGCATACTACTGGGCGCTGTCTCAAGCCGCCATCGAAACTCCACTGCAGCTGAGATACAGTTGTGTCAACCGTTATGGCCTGCGTCACTTTCGGGAGCCTCCCCCATGCGCTTCTCCATTGCTTGGATACACCGGCGAAAAAGGCGTGCTGGTTGGATAGTAGCTCCGCCAACGAGGCCATTACGTCTTGGTTAGTGTCGAGCGAAAACTCCACTGCTGAACATTCTTCGTCGCCAGTAGCTTCGGTGCCCGATGTGATGTCTCTGCGTCTGAACGTGGGACGGCAAACATCAACATTGTCACGAATTTCGATTTTTCGAAGGCGTTTTTCGTTGGGGACACCGCAGTAAGCCCAACTCCTATACCGAACGAACCATACCTGCCAGGGCAACCGCGATCAGGTAGAGCTGAATCCTCACGAAGGCCAAATACACATACTACCGTAGGGGCGCGCCAATTTGTTTCTGGGGTTACGCACTTGAGGAGCACTATACCTCACAAAAAAAAACAAAATTAGAGAAAGTTGTAAAGCGAAACCTTTTTGAATAAACCCCCATGGCCAAGGTATACAAAAAAAAAACATTTTCAAAACAAGAATGAAATTCAGACGATTTTGTGATTAAGGAGCAAACTTCATTCAGAAAATATTTTTTAAGCCAAAACGTGCCACCCCTATGGTAGGACATGTCCAAACTAAACCGGAAACCGCGGCACAACCGACATTTCTCTGCCCGCCTCTTTCGCTAGTTCAGATATGGCCTTCTTCAAGGCAGTCGTCTTGCCTTACAACTTCGGCGCTCGGATCAGTATATGCACGGTCCACGGGGGGTCGATCGACAGCATCGCGGGCTACCCAAATTGGCGTGTTCATATGTTTTGTGTTGGAGTCTGACACGAAGATTGCCGGAATCAAATGTCTCACTCAAGCAAATAGACAAAACCCACGACGCACCAGGCACCAAGTACAGACGTTGCAACAAAAGAAACCAGATATTTTAGAGAAAAAAGGCCCACCTGGTACATTCTGAAGAGGGTGTTGTTCTCGCGATCTTCAACTGCGGACTAGCCATGGTCTGCTCCGGCTGCTCGTTGCGCCGACTAGACAAACAGGGCTTCACGCTACAAAAGCAGGATCACCAGGGAAACCATCGACGACAGCAGCGATATAACCAGTAGCTTTAGTAGTTGGGGGGTGCAGGACACGCGACGGAACAAGAGCAGTTTTAACATGAAGTCAAAAGAGTGGTGGATGCATGCGACGACAGGTTTGGACTCTCATTTCTCTGAGGCTTCTCCTTGAGGAGCTCCATACTTCACCCCCAACCGGGCATTTAAACGTCCTTTCAAAGTCCTTGAAGGTTTAATCCAATGAACAATCTCATGGCCGAGGTGTAGAACGAACAATATGGTAAAAGCACAAACGAAAGTGGGTAGTTCCGTAGGTGAAGAGTCCCATCCACACGACTCGTGCTACGATAGAGGTAGCACTTTTGGGAAAACTTTGTTTCTGAATGACGCGCCCCCTTAACCCAAAACCGTTGGAACGGCAATTTCTTGTTTTGTAATCTGAACATTTTTTACACCTAGGCCAAGGGGTTTGGTCATCGGGCTGCACCTTCCAGTTTACTCAAAATAAGGGTTTTGGGTGAAGAATAGAGCTCTTCAAGTAATAACATGAAGAAAAACTAGGTGCACCTTAACACAGCATGCGTCCCACCCTAACTAGTTTGGCTGAAAAGTGCTGCAGTTGTGATCCCTCATTAGTGCGGTGCCTTGCTAGACCACGATACCCGCACTAAAGTGGGACCCCGCACTATCCCGGCATGGTGCAGCACAGTACGGCAGTACCTCGTAGGAGGAGCGAGGTCGGGACAGGCGATTCTCATAGAACACCGGGGACCACTTGGACGCGTGCTACGATAGAGATATAGCACTTTTCGGCAGAAACGTTTTCTGAATGACGGGGCTCCTTAACCAAAAATCGTCGGAACTTGACTATTTTTTT
>JAYJMJ010286780.1:0-11125 GCA_036873875.1 Laminaria ephemera
TCGAAACATGTCAGTTAATTAATTTTTTGCTGATAGTCTAGTTAATCTAGCCCTATCTGGATACACGTCTGCGCGGGCATGACAAGTCTGGCTGTTTGTCGACGTGACACAAGAAACTTCCCATACGATTTAACAGAAAGTTGCAAATTGCGATTGGATCGCTAGCCTAGTTCACCACGTTCAGCTTTGCCGATGAAGTAGTAGGCTGTCCAGATTGTTGTCACTGCGGCGATGGCAAAGGCGACGGTTGACGTCACCCAGATGGAGGTGAGTCCATAGCCAAGCCGCACGACGAAAATTTCGATGAACAGCCACGGGAGCGCAACGAAGCGGAATATGTTCCAGAACATCGGCCACAGCGGTTTTTTTAGGCCGCGCAGGGAGTTGGAGGCGCAGAAGAAGAGGGCGTTGGGAATGAGGCCGAAGGCGCGAATGCGAATGTAGCCGACGCCAATATTGATGATGTTTGTGTTGTCTGTGAAGAGTGCCATGAGGGGGCGGGCGAAGATGATCACGAGCGTTGAGGTCGCTAGCATGAGCAGCGTGGCGTAGAGGAGGCCTGTGCGCATGGTTTCGCGAATGCGGGCGTAATTGTTTGCGCCGAAGTTTTGCGAGGTGATAGCCAGTACGGCGACGTTGATGCCGAGCACGGGCAGCAGAGCGAGTTGCTCGATTCTTGAGCCTGTGCCAAAGGAGGCTAGGGGTTCGGGGCCGAAGAGTCTGCGAATGTAGATATTGAAAATGAAAAAGCCGATCATGACGCCAGCGAGGTCGAGTGCGCTGGGAAGCCCTTGGGCGGAGATGGCGCGGAAACTGGTTAAGTCTGGCTTCCAATAAGCAACCACTTCTTTGCCTGTGATTAGGCCTGCTTTTCTGACTTCGTATGCGGTGTAAATACAGCCCAAGCCTTGGATAAGCACGGTAGCCCACGCAATGCCTGCAATGCCCATTGGGGGCACGCCGAAGCCACCGAACACAAACCATGGGTTAATTGCAAAATTTAGGAGAAAGCCAGCGACGAAAAAATTGCGCGAGGGGATGGTGTTGCCTGTGGCGTTGAGAATTGCGCTTAATGCCTGTAGAAGTAGAAAGAATATGCCGCCGTAGAAGATGGGGTTGATGTAGTTGAGGGCGAGCGCTTTGATGACGGGGTCGCTTTCGCCCATGATGTCGAGCAGGGCGGGGGCGACAGGTATGACGAGTGCGGTGGTGATGATGGCGATGAAGAAGGAGAGGGTGAGGCTTTGCACGGCGTATCTTTGGGCTAACGGCCGATTTCCTTCCCCAAGCGAATTGCCAATCAGCGCCGTCGTGCCCAGCGTAAAGCCAAAGCCGATGGCGACAAGAATAAAGAAGATGGGAAACGTGAGCGTAAGCGCGGTTAAGGCCTCGTCAGAAATGCGACCACCAAACCAAGTGTCAGTGACATTGTACATTGTGCTGAAGAATTGGCCGATGGCGACGGGCAGACCAATTTTCCAGATGAGTGTAGGGATGGGTGCGGTGAGGAGTAGGGTGGGATCGCGTTTCATTGCTGGAGTTTAACGAGTGTGGGGGATTGTGTGCAATCGTTTTTAAGGTTTTGATTACAAATGATGATCGTGATTACGAGTCCAATTGCGTTATTAGATGACGCAATGATTGAATGAACTCGCCTGGACGGCTAACGTGAATTAAGTCTGTTTTTGGGTAAAAATGGCGCGTGTTAAACGTTAAAAGCCAAGCGGCTTCTTCCCGTATGGCCGCCACGAGAATGGGTAAATCTTTGGGGTCAGCTTGCCCTTGGTGCTGGTTAACGTCATCTTGGGCAGGATTATCAACAACAGTTAATGTACGCTGACACAAAAATTGAAAAGTTGGCAAAGCCGCAGGGAGTTTTTTCTGTAGGTTGCGCGTTACTTCTGTAATCACTTGTTCGGAGGTAATTAGCTCTATGAGTGTGATCTCTCCCAAGCGCAACACAACCAAACTTGCCCCATGCTCTGACCCTGACGCGGAGGCAGCAAACAGCACATCAGCGTCAATAAAAACGCGCAATTTATCCATTTTGTTCTGTGTTGTATTTTTCTCTTTCTTCGCGCAACGTGACTAACAGATCCTCTGTGCTTAACCCTTGGTCTAAACGAAGTCGTTCAATTTCTCGTGCTAATTCAGGAACCATTGGCACCATCGGTGTTAAGACGAGAATGCCATCAAGATCAACTAAGCGAAAAGAGTCACCTTCTTGCAAGTTATATTTTTTGCGTAGCTCAGTTGGGATTGTGAGTGTGCCACGTTGTCGTAATTGAATGGTTGTCATGTGATTACCTTTTCTGAAATACTGCTTAAGCAGATTATCTGCATGCTAGTATAAATCTTGTTTAAACAGTATGTCAAGGTATGAGTTAATCGGCCGATAACGGTAAAATACTCTAATGCTCAAACTAACCCAATCCCTCTTACTAACGCTCACCCTTTTTCTTTGTCTATTTAGCCAATCCGTCTACGCACAAGAGGACGATCTCACGTCGCCGATTGGCGACCAGCAGGGGGTGTTGTTTGAGCCGCTAGAGCTGGTTGTGGATAATCGCCCAAGCTTTCAATCTGGTCTCGAATATTGGTTTCACGATCTGCCTTCTGGGCTGAGCTTCGATAGGGAAACCAACACTATAAAGGGTCGTCCAACGCGGGCAGGCGAGTTTGCCTTTGAAATAATGGTCAGCAGTGTTAACCAAGATGCGACGTTTGCTATTCATCCGCTAACGTGGACGATTGTTTTGCCAGAGCCTGATCTGCCAGAGGAAACCCATTCGGTTGCGCGACAGTGGAATGAGGTGCTGCTGGCCGCAATTCGTAAAGACTTTGCGCGGCCAACGGTGCATGCGCGCAATTTGTTTCATGTGTCGAGCGGGATGTACGATGCGTGGGCGGTGTATGATAAAACGGCCGATACTTACCTCCTCAACAAAACCCTCGGCGACTTTGCCTGCCTTCTGCCAACCTATCCCGACATTGACCTAGACCCCGCCCAACGCCGCGCCGCCCGCGAGACGGCCATCAGCCACGCCGCCTACCGTTTGCTCACATGGCGCTTCGACACCTCCCCAGGCCATGTCCTGTCACAGGCACGGTTTGACGCACTTTTTGAGCGACTTGGCTATGACAAAAATAATAACAGCGCCGATATCGAAGCGGAATTATCGCCTGAAACTTTGGGCAACTACATTGCTCAATGTTATATCGACTATGGCTTGTCTGACGGTGCAAACGAGTCAGAGCTTTACACCAATCAAACATATCGTCCCGTTAATTTGCCCTTACAAATGGACAGCAACGGCGCGATTCCGCTGCAAGAAATGAGCGATCCAAACCATTGGCAACCGCTGGCTTTTGGCCTCTTCATTGGACAAAGTGGTATTGCCAGTTTTGATACTGTGACTCAGTTTGTGGGGCCAGAATGGGGACAAGTGAAACCGTTTGCGCTGTCTGCTGACGACTTAACCATTCATGAACGAGACGGCCATGAATGGTGGGTTTATCATGATCCAAGCGATCCGCCGCAGTTAAACGGCGAGGGCGACGAGCAGTTCAAATGGGGCTTTTCGCTTGTGCCGCGTTGGGCATCCTATCTTGACCCCGCCGACGGCGTGCGCATTGATATTTCGCCGAGCGCACAGGGAAATAACAGCACCTATGATCCCTCTTATGAGGGCATGTTGGCCTACTATAAAGCGGATGGTTTTGACGTGACTGCGGGGCGCGACATGAATCCGCATACGGGGGAAGCTTATGCGCCGAACGAGGTGTTGCGCGGCGATTATGGGCGCGTCGTTGCTGAGTTTTGGGCGGATGGCCCAGATTCTGAAACGCCGCCTGGACACTGGTTTACGTTGCTCAATGAAGTGAGCGATGAGCCTGAGTTGGAGAAGCGCTATCAGGGTGAGGGCGATTTGCTGGATGATCTTGAATGGGATGTGAAAGCGTACTTTGTTCTCGGTGGCGCAATGCATGATTCGGCGGTGTCGGCGTGGGGGATTAAGGGGTATTATGATTATGTGCGGCCTGTATCGGCCGTTCGTTATCTAGCCCGACAAAACGACTTCCCACTCGAAGAAGGCTTCGCCGAACTCGTTGACGCAGATGACCCACTCGCTGGTGAAAATGGGGAGCATATTGGCAAAACGAAACTCTACACATGGCGCGGTCCCGACTACATTGAAAATGAAGAAATAGATGTCGCAGGTGTCGGCTGGGTGTTGGCCGAAAACTGGTGGCCGTATCAGCGACCAACGTTTGTC
This sequence comes from Laminaria ephemera, assembly GCA_036873875.1. Classification (NCBI taxonomy): domain Eukaryota; class Phaeophyceae; order Laminariales; family Laminariaceae; genus Laminaria; species Laminaria ephemera. Next base: position 4,278 of record JAYJMJ010286780.1, read on the forward strand.
ACGCCACCGTTCGCAGGCTATGTGTCAGGCCATTCAACCTATTCTCGTGCCGCCGCCGAAGTGCTTACTGCGCTAACGGGCGACCCATTTTTTCCCAATGGGCTGGGCGAATTTGTTGCGCCAAAGAATGAGTTTTTGGTCTTTGAAGAAGGCCCTAGCGAAGATGTGGTTTTGCAGTGGGCGACGTATCAAGATGCGGCTGACCAATCGGCACTCTCACGTATTTGGGGTGGCATTCATCCGCCGATGGACGACATGCCTGCGCGGCTGATTGGTGAAGAAATTGGGCAGGATGCGTTTGCGTTTGCGCAGCAATATTTTGAACCAGCGGAGTCGAAAGATGTGGGCGCTGGGTTGCCGATTTGGCTGTTGGCTGTGAGTGGGTTGCTGTTGGTTGGGGTATTGGGATTTTTGTTGACCCGTCAAAATAACCGTAAATCTTGAGCTACGGCAACGTAGCTAAGTGCCAGGCACTTTTTCGGTCAGCTACAAAATGAATCTCATAGCGCAGATCTTTATTGATGATCTTGTGCATGCGCTCCATGATCAAACAGTTGGGCATCAAACCAAGCGTGGATAGCAGAAGTAAGATTGGCTTCTTTGGCAATGTATGTTATTTCTGCGCCATTTTCGATGGCCTTATAGGTAATCGTTAGCTTTTCGTATTGCGTGGTTAATAGGTGCAGGCCAGCCATGTCATCACCATGAATCATAGCGGGATCGTTAAAATCTCCTTGCTGAAATCGTTCTGCTTCTGCTGCTAAATGTTGTCGAATTAACGCTATTTGTTCAGGATCAATGTCGTCAGATAGCACTTGCTGTAAGCCACCGTCGTCTCGTTTTTCAAAAACATGCGTTGTGCGGTCAAGATCAAAGGGCATAACCATTGTGCCTTTTTCAGCGATGTCAGCTTGACGACTGTTGCAGCCAGTGATGAAAAATAGAAATAACAGAGCGAGCAGGGGATATCGAAAAAGATTTTTATTCATAAATGACCTTTAGGTTGTTAGAAAATAAGCGATTGAATTTACTTGCTCTTAGCACAGCGTATGGTGCAATTTTTGCTGCAATTATATGAGATGTAGAAGCATCTTATGTTGCTCTTTCTGTTCGGGATTGTCGCCATTTGTAGAACAGAAATAAGAGCAGAATAATATCGAGACTATATTCGAGTAGCGTGAACCAGAGACCTGATTCCCAGTAGCTAATTGGACTGCGAAAACGAATGGTCCAGCTTAGAGGGAAGAGGAATAGGGGGCCATCGCTGGTATGCGTAAAAATGTCGATGACAGTGTGTAATTGCATTGAAGCGGCCAGCCAGAATAAGGCTAACCCATAACGCTTTTTGCGTTGCCAAAGCCAATAGCCGAGTAGGATTAGGAGGCCGTTGATGATGACTGAATGGAATGTGTTGTGTCCAATAATCCAAATGGGATCGTTGAAGAAGAGCGTGCCAAGATGGTCGATTAGGGTTGGTGCGGGAACGGCCGTTTTTGTAACTTTATAAAAAAGTGCGTAGCCAGTTGATAATAAGGCGAATGGTATATCGGGCAAAACTGCGCCAAGCCAAAGCGCACGTTTATGGATAGGGAGTGTCTGTTTTTGTAGCGGGTAGCGAAGCGCGGCCGTTACTATTAAATGGGTTTGTGTCTGCATTATATCGTGTCTGTTTACTGCGTTGGCTGACGTTTTTTTACTGACGCAATGCCGTCAAGAATGGGGCAGTCGCTATTTGTATCTTTCGTGTGACATTGCTCAACGAGAGAAACTAAGGCTGTGCGCATTGTTTGCAATGAGCTAATTTTCTCGTCGATGTTTTGAATCTTCTCTTGTGCATGTTGACGCACGCTTGCGCGATCAACCGCTTCGTCTAAGCGCAAGTCAAGCAGATTGCTAATTTCAGCTAGGGTAAACCCGAGCGACTGTGCGCCTTTGATAAACTGGAGTCGGGTCACAATATCAGTTGGATACATACGGTAGCCAGATGCGTTGCGAACAGGTGTGGGTAATAGGTCGCGTTTTTCGTAGTAACGTAGGGTTTCCACGTTGATGCCAGCCAGTTTTGCTATTTTTCCTGCGGTGAGCTGTTGCATAATAATCTCCATCCAATAGAGGTAATGTTCAAGATAATCTAAAGTATAAACCTTGCACTATAGTACAGAGTCAAGTGGCACTATTTTTGGCGGGAAGGGTAATGGTGATGGTTGTGCCTTGTTGAGGTTGGGTGGCAATATCGGCCGTTCCCCCAATCATCTGCGCCCGCTCCTGAATGTTGATTAACCCATAGTGTGCTTGCCGACCGAAGGAGGCTATTGTGTCAGGAAGCGTAAAGCCAACCCCGTCGTCTACAATAGTTAAGGTTACAACTTGTGCATTAAAGGTGAGGTAAATGGACTTGTTGGTTGCGTTGCTGTGTTGCCTGCTGTTGTTCAGAGCTTCTTGAGCGATGCGAAAGAGGGCAAGTTCTGTGCTGTTTGCAAGACGGGTGACTGTGCCTTGGATGTGGAAATCGGCCGCTTGTTCTTCAGCCAACATCTCCAACGCCGTCGTCAACCCTAATTCTTCCAAATAAGTTGGCCGCAAGTCATGAATCATGCGTCGTGTATTTGTGATTTGCTCAGACAATAGCTGCTTCATCTCATCTAGTGCAGTCAATACATGCACATCTTCACACTCATATTGCGCAAGCTGAACCTTCTGATTAAGCACCACAAGCGACTGAATTGTGTCATCATGTAGCTCACGCGCCAGCCTGCGCCGCTCTGCTTCCCGACCCTCCCCCATTGCGTTTGCGTAGCCACGCAACCCAGTTTGAGCCTCTTGTAAGCGACCTGCCATCATGTGTAAATTATGTTGTAGCTGTTGAATCTCATCAATGCCACTGACGCTTTCATTAAGGGCAGAAAAATTGCTTTCACCTAAAGCCGCTGCCTGTTGCGATAAGGCTCGTAGAGGATACACAATCTGCTGTGCGCCAAACCAGAGGGCAAACAAAGCTAACAATAAAATAGGGATGAGCGCAAGCGGCGCAACGAGCGTACTGTAGAGTTGCATATTGCCCAATGCATGTTGCCAAGGATCTTCAATAATTAAAGCTGTTGCCCCAATGGGCGCATAAGCAATAACATGCTCGCCGCCAGCCTGTGCTGAGGCGGGTGCAAATAGGGAGCCCGTGTTGCCTGCTAATGCTAAGTCCACGCCTGCATGTGTGCGCAGATTACTACTGCCGTGTAGCGCACCTTGCTGATGAAGCACGTCGCCATTTTTAGCCACGATAAATAAATTTAGATTTTTGGGGATGGCATCAACGTTGATGCTAGACGTACTAAGACTGCTAGCCAACACGGCAACGAGTTCCTCATTTTGCGCTCTTACCAAGTCACGCATCGCTTGTCGATGCAGCCGAATGCTTAATAAAACAAAGACGATAATGAGAATAGTTGTGCCAAAAATGGTGATGAAAAAGGCGCGTAGGGGAATGCGTTTTCTATTCATGCGTTATGATCCCTAACTGAATGGCTTTGGCGACAGCTTCCGTGCGTGTGTTGACGTCTAGCTTGCGAAATATGTTGGCAAAATGGGTTTGGATGGTACGTGAGCTAATGGCTAATTGCTCTGCGATTTGCTTGTTCGTTGCGCCGTTAATGGCTAACTGCAACACAGTATTCTCTCGATCTGTAAGCAACGCATCCTGCGTGGAGGATGCGGCTTTTCGGGTTTTGTTATACGCTGCGGCAAGCTCACCTTCAATGACTATTTCACCAGAAAAAACGCGCTTAACGGCTTGGATAAGTTGTGCAGGAGAGGCCGTTTTTAACACGTAGCCACCTGCTCCTGCCTCCATCACGGCACTAATATAGGGTGTGTCAGAGAAGGCAGTTAAAATGAGTACGTAAATATCTGGATGCGCTTCTTTGAGCCAACGCGTTAGCTCGATGCCGCTCATTTGCGCCATTTTAATATCAAGCAAAATAACGTCGGGACGGGGGTCGTTGCGTTGAATAAACGCTTGGGCGACGAGGCCATCGGCCGCTTCGCCAATGACAGCAATCCCGCTGTCTTTTTCTAAGAATTGGCGGATGCCTGCGCGAATGAGAGCGTGATCATCAACGAGTAGGACGGAAATCATAAGGTCATCATACCAAAAAGCTATTTGCTTGCTGCAAGTTAGATAACGGGCAGGTCGTTATTGGTTTAATCTGTTTTGTGCCTTGTAGGTACTGTCTGACCAATGGCTTTTGATATAGTCTAAAACAGCTACCATCTCATCTTCATTAAGCACATTTTTATAGGCAGGCATTTGCTCGCCAATTGTGCCGCCGTTGCGAATGACGCCTAATAAATGGTCGTCTGAGTGATGCCATGTATGCCCGTCATCGCGATGAGAAGGTACAGGTACATTATTTACAATGCCTCCTTCAAGATATTCGCCATGACAGCTTGCACAATTGTTGACATATACAGTCTCGCCGAGGATTAATGTGTCTGCATCGAAGAGAGGTTCATCTACTGAGGATGAGCCACAGGCCGCCGTCATAATTATTACGAGTAGTAAAAAATGTTTCATCAGTGTATTCCTTACACGTTAGTCGATTCATTATTCGTGAATAGTATTAGCATAGCGGCGACGATGAGTAGCGCAACTTCGATAAGCTTTGTGATTAATCCCAATGGATCGTTGGTTATTAGATGACCTGTGGCAAAGTAACCAATAATGGTTGCTATTGTGTAGCCAATCAGGGCAAGCAGTATCCATTTGGCATAGGGTCGAGTAGGTGGCACTAGAAGTAAACCAAGTAAGCCCAGATAGCCTAGGCCATTGAGTATCAAGAGCAGACCTCCGTTTAGGCCGAGCATTAAGTGTATGCCTGCTGTTGCGCCAACGAGCATGGCTAAGACAATGCCTAGCGGTTTGGCAAATATGCCACCCACTGCCATAAAGATTGCCCCTGTAATTAAGGCTAATATCCCACCAAGTATGAACGCATTACGGCCTGATGAACCTAGCTCACCAGAGCCATGATCATCCCCATCTGCATGACCGTCTTCTGTTTCAGTATGGGTGTCTTCTGTTTCAGTATGGGCGTCTTCTGTTTCACCATGGTCGTCAACAACGGGGGTAGCTTCCTCTTCTACTGGATCATCGCCATGATAATAGATAGCTGTTGATAGGGTATCTTGTTTTGGCTCTTCGCTAGCGTTTGCGGCAAAGGGTAGCATTAGCGTAAATAATAGTAATAGGAGAAATAGGGATAGTCTACGGGTCATTTGAATACTCATTAACATATAAATTAATAGCTAAAGTAGAAGCTGACTTAATTATTGTATTTATGAGTTGCTTACACATCCGCCATTTGGCTTAGTTCGCGGATATTACTTGTGTATTAGGCGTTGACTTATATATTCGTGAAGGAGAAACGGCCGCTACCAATCTCGCTTCCTACGTTAGCCAAACCAGCGACGCAGTTTTTGCCAGAAGGGTTGCGGGTTTATTTGACTAAGAATAGCGTCCACGATTTGTTCTGGCGTTCGTTCGCTGGTGGAGATTTGGGGGAATTGGCCGTATGTGTCGCGCCGTTCGCTGAGTAGGTCGAGGATGCGCTGTTGGGGATTGGGCGTTTGTAATAACGGCCGTTTTATCCCCTCTTCATCCCCCAACACCCGCGCCAAAATTTCCTCTACCGTCGCCGTCAAACAAAAAATCTGCCCCGTTGCGCCCAACGCCGCGCTGTTTGCATCGTCCAACATCATCCCGCCCCCAGTTGACACAACTTGCTTTTGTCCCTGTGCTAAATCTCGTGCGACTTCCCGCTCAATTTGGCGAAAAGCAGCTTCCCCTTGCGCCGCAAAAATTTCTGGAATGGTGCGACCACTACGCGACTCAATCATGACATCCGTATCAACAAACTGATAGCCAAGTCGCTGCGCTAAAATCTTGCCAACAGTTGTCTTGCCTGTGCCCATAAAGCCTGTGAGGATGATATTTTGGATCATTTATTCCCTGCAACAAAGATTGGATGGGGGAAAACGCGGTTGAACAAATACCCTTCTGAGTTGTAGGGTTGCTCCATTGGCTGCGTGTTGCCGTCGGTGTCCGTGGCGCGGGTCATGATGGTTTGCTCGCCAGCGGGCGCGTCCCATTCAAACTCAAACCGACACCAAGAATATTGCAAGTTGGGCGGGATGAGTGTCGCGGCTTGCCATGTTTTGCCCGCATCGGCGCTCCATTCAACGCCAGCAATCGGCGCAAGCGGAGAGCGGGCGTTGCCACGTATCACGTTGTTACCAGTATCCAAAGGCGCGTCCCACGCCAACGCCAGCGAGCTTTTTATATTTTGCGTCGTAATCACTTCACCCAGCACATCGCCGTCGGGTTCCCACTCTGGGCCAATAAACACATAGTGGCTCGTATTACGATCTACTTTGATTTCTTCTTTCAAGGCGTTAATTTCGCCCAGCCATTTAATGCTGTTTGTGCCAACCCAGCCCGGCACAATTAACCGTAGCGGATAGCCGTTGTCGATAGGCAGCGGTTCACCGTTCATATGGTAAGCAACGATGGTATTGGGGTCTAACGCTTTCTTGATGGGAATCGGCCGATTCACGCCCCCCTCTGGCGCTTCTGTATCTAACCCCTTCGCATTAACCGTGACAGTTGCAGGATCAAGCTGCGCCATCTCAAGCAGTGTGCGCAGCGAAACGCCCGTCCAGACAGCATTGCCCACGCCCCCTGTGAACCATTTGGTCATCTCAAACCCATCCCCAGAGTTCTTAACAGGCTGCCCCATCACCCGATCAAATAAATCACGATGGTTGCCCGCGCATTCTAAGTAAGAAATAACCGTATA
>JAYJMJ010286799.1:0-11122 GCA_036873875.1 Laminaria ephemera
GCGGGTCGTGGCTCTGTATTCGCAGTGTAGTGTGTAGTGGGTGGCGTGTGCTCTTTGCGGGCTGTTCATCACGAAAAACTGTCTTGTACGGGCTAGTGATAACGACCCCACATTTTGTAATCCTATCTGTATCTATAAGATCTAGATTTGATAATACCTGCGTCAAGATCTTCGGTTGGCTTTACCTTGGATTTAATGTGTTATAGCGCACCCATCTGGACATCGACTTAGGGCATCGCGAGCATCACTACCAATGGCATATGCTTGGATTAATCGTTGTCATCTGCCATGACCTTTGTCCGGACGAACGAACAAATATGGCGGGGATGGCGATTCATGGCTTTCTCTGACCTCTGGCCTGCTGGTGTAAGGATCGATCAATCTAACACCATCAGGTATATACTGTAGATAGATACCGAACCGGTACTTATATTTCGGGACAAACTGGTATTTGCGTAACTGTCCTGTTTGTGCATCGCCTCTACAGCAGCAGCATGTTTCCAGAAAAATCTACTGGTTTTCGGGGGTTCTCTCAGAAAAGCTATTAATAACAGTCCCGCTCACGTACGTACTGCCTATTCGACCGAAATACGGCTATATATATATATAAGTAGGCGGCGAGTACACAGCAGTGGTGCACAGAATACAGGCTTCTTGCCAAGCTATATATATGCTATCGGCCCGGAGGCTGCGAGTGCCTTCGTAGGGTTACTTGTACGAGTACACCTGGTATAACACAAAATCCCGTGTTGCCTGTTGCGTCACGTGTCGTGCTATGCTACTACAGATCAGATCGACTGTGCTAACCGTCATCGACAGATAGCTACTACTGCTGAAGTAACGTGCCAATCTTTTATCAGATTTTCTTCGTTTGTGCGCTGGTGGCCTTGTGAGCAGGAGTGTATACCTTTTCCTGTAGATGATTAGCCACCGAGCAACTTTTGTGGGCGGAGCTCGCACGAAATTGATTTGGGTGGATATTTCGATACGCGCTTTATAAATCCCCTTTTCATTACTAAACGTTGCGGCGTAATTACGCAGGGGGGCCGAACGACGATCCACCCCCCTACCGCTGTCGCCAATAGTACACCTCGAGATATATATTCCAAACAATCTACACGTCGAACAGATGACGATCTAGATCTACATCCTATATCTATCTGTCGTTATGATATATGTTCTGCAGGACCTGTGTGGTACAGACCCAACTCAGGAAACAGGTGCTAGGTCATGCAGGTCCTACATCTCCCACCAGGCAACATGGTATTTAGGCCATGCAGATCATATAGACCAGGGATCTGTTTGCCCTGACAGACACAGATCGTTCATAGGGATCTCATATGTTCGACGTGTGAAACAATCTCCCCCGAGTACAATGCTCGATATGTAGACCTGCATGAGTGCGAGATGTTCCCCTACCAGGACCCAAGTTGACTATCCAAGAGTCATTCCCGCCTGAGTTGTCGTTTTTGGACGCGCCGTAACTCCGTACATACATCATGAACACTAGTGTCGCCAGAGAGAGAAATATGCTCGATATTCTTGCCATTCAGAAAAAACTACCAACTCTGGTGAACTCAAACATCCTAGTGTTCACGTTTTCGTTACCGTGTACATGTTTTTTAGCATTTTGGCGTTTTTTTGCTGGTATTGCTGCTGCTGTGAGCCCGCCAATTTGTTAATTTAAGCGATTATTCATCGATTTACAGATGCAGGTCTACATCTAATTTTTTAGGCGATCTACGCGAATTTTTACTGAGGGATCTAACTACCCCCTCGAATTAAAAAAAAATACGACATTACGTTCGAAAGTACAGCAGCCTTTAGCCCTCTCACCGGCTACGTTGTGTTCTGCGCGATTTCGTACGTCCCATTCCTGCACCTCATACGTTTCAGATGTCGTTGGAACAGTATGTTAAACTCAGATTTTGGCGAATCCGGCAGTGGGGCGGAGCGTCCGGTTCTAATCCCTAGTAATTTATTCTCTACATTACATAATACGCTTGTGCAGTGGTGGTGATGTATTTTGGTTTCTTCAGTTTGATTGATTTAAAATATTCGATTCTACCACCACCTGTATCTGAGCGCCACAAGACCTCCGGAAACCATGGGGGGGTGACACCCCCCCCCACACACAGCAGCCCTCGCGATCCCCAGTGAAAAATGCGGCGTCGCCCTTGAACTCGGCGAGCAGGGGGCGTCGAAAGATCAATTCTTTGGCGGGGGGTGGGTTTAATTGGCCCCGGGGTGTGGGGTTTCCCAAAATTTTAGGAGGCCTAATTTTCCGGAGATTGGTCGATTTTGTCCCCTTTTTGGGTTTCAATAATTCGAACGCGTTTTTTTCCGGGGATGTCATTTAAATCATCCCGTCTAATTTTTTTCTTTTCGTATAGAAGTGGATATTTTTCGCACAAAGTTGACCACAACCACTTTGTAGCTCAGCGGTAGAGTGTCTAATAATTCAACCACAGGTCGCGGTTTCGAGCTTAATTTAATATCTCCTTCAGTGTTACACGAGATATACACTGATACATACACACGCTGCCGCACTGTCGTTGCTGTGGAACGCACACGGCATGTATGTACGAGGCGCTCATGTCTCATTTACCTCTCTACTAGTACGTCCCACGTTCTGGACAAGCCGTCGCGACAGGTATCGTCCTTTCTGCACCCCCTGTACGTGCCTTCATTTTTATCGCGCAAAGAGTTCATGATTCCCACTGCTCCCAGATTTTCATCGAAATTAGCTATCTCACGCTCTCGCGCTTTTGGAGACGGAAATACTCAAAACCTATTCACGCTCGTTTGAAAACACACCGCCTTGAATTCGAACTTCAGAGTAGCCGCCAGCGAATATGGCATTCTACATCCCACTCAAAGTTAACCTTTGTCCTATTTGATATTTTGCCGACTGCAAAACTACAATGTATTTCTCCCTCGTAGGGCGTACACTAAGCACAGATAAAATCCACGTCGGATACGATCCATTTTGGGGGAAACAAAATAGTATCCAATGATAACAGGGCTTATCATGAGAGACTATGGGATGGAAATCCCATAAGGGAATACGATGGGATGGGAAATGGGCAGTAAAACCATCGTGGATTATGTCCCATCCACGACTCCCCATCCCATCCCGTCATGGATTCTACTCTCACTTGCTTCCCATCTCACTGAGAGAAAACCCTTCCGTCCCACTTGCTTCCCATCCCGCACAAGAAAATGTCCCGCATGCTGCCCGTCCCATATATATACCAGTAAGTGTGGATATATGACACTTACTACGATAGAGGAGGTGCACCAGTTTTTTTTCTGAGGCTCCTCACTTGAGCTCTGAACCCAACCCAAAACTGATTTAGAGTAAACTGAAAGTGCAACCCGATGAACAAACCCATGGCCTACGCATACAAAGCCTTCAAATTGAAAAATAAGAACGACATCCCACGATTTTGGGTTAAGGAGCCCCCCCCGTCATTGTCATTCAGAAACAAAAAAGCCCAAATAAAAAAAGTGCTAGCTCTATCCTAGCACGCGTCACTTTTTCATGTTAGGCCCACTTACTCCCGTCCCATGCCCATTGTGAATAGGCTTGCTCCCATCGCATATACCATGTTAGGCCCACTTACTCTCTCCAATTTCCTTCCCACTTCAGCCCACTTTCTCCCAGTACTCGTACTCGTACGTTGTATATATTTGGGCTGTTTCTTTGTTTTCTTTTCTGTATCATTGAGTATCATAGATGGCACCTGGTACATCATGAATACTGTATACCTGGTATATACCAGGTACCAGTTATACATTATTTTACAACTGGTACCTAGTACCAGGTAGACAATATATTTATAAAATAATATAAGTATACGTACTTACTTGGTACCAAGTATCTGTATGCCGGGTACAAATCATCTGTCGTTCGACACTGCTTGAATGCTACGGTACGGCTGATCGCACCTTCCTCTGATGGCGTGTCTGCTCTTCACAATAATCTCTTCTTTTTACCCTTGGACATCCACCACACACAGTGTCTGTGCAGATTCTTCATCGCCTTAAGAGATAAAAACTCTGTGACGGGCAACAAACAGGTTGTGAGTAGCTCCCATGCTGGTGGGGGGTAGGTTGTTCAGTTCACACAAAGATGGTACGACCAGACCCACCATATGTCGCCATCGATAACATATTTTACCATCAATTTCACATTTGTATTCCCGTTACTCTCCAATTCATCACTACGTGCCTGTGCCCCATCGCTTCCCATGGTCTTCACATCGTTTCCCATCCCATCCCGTCCCACCGTTTCCCATTGTCTTCGCATCGACAATTTCCCATTGCTTCCCATATTATCTCTTCCCATCCCGTCCGAACAAAACTCTATCCGAGTCCCATCTCATCACGTCTTAAATGTGCACGGATCCCATACCGTCCCCATCGATCTGAAATGTCCCATCTTCCCATCCCATTCCCATCTCACATACTACAGATCAGATGTGGGCGTTTCCCATCCCACCACGATGGGAGCCCAAAACATTTTCAGCCTGCGGCAGGCAAAATAGTCGCATACCGTACCGCGTCGTGCCTCAACTCTTATGATAAGCCCTGAAAATAACACTGCCTGTTGCACTTAGAATTATCGAAGAACTAACGTTAGTTAACTGCAAACATCCCAGTCCACTTATCCGACGTCTGACTGCTCCCAAATTGGGGGGAAATCGGCGGCGCTAAAACGCCTAGGTATTCTTGGCAAAACAAGGTTCCCAACTTCGTTGTTTAATACTGGAACATGTTCCCAAAATGGGAATGCCATCGCTTCAAAAACCATACCAGGTAGAGTATTCACAGATGCAATGTGTTCATTCTTGTCGAAAGTCGCAACCCACAATCGCTGGCAACATTGACGCGAAATGTTTGTGTTCTTTTGTATTCTAAACAAAATGGCAGGCAGTTTTGGTATTCGAAACAAAAGTGCAGGCAATATTGCTTTGTCGTTTACTTTTTTAGACGGTGCACATTTTGGATTCCCACTGTGGCATCATGCACTGGGTACAAAACAGCGATCGCCTACTCACTGCCTGCTGTTACTTTCTTCATCAAACGACCACTACCGCGTGTATGCGTCTAACTCCAGTCATGTAATGACACACATCATATCAGGTATACTCTATCGCGCATACAGCTTGAATACAACGGAAGCTGTAGCGACCTCTTATTCGGCCTCCCGCCAACTTCGTGCCCCACTGTCCTCAAATCGTACCTTAGCATATATTATTTGTTGTTGCTGGAAGACCCTGAGTACGTGCGCCCGCCAACCCCTAGCACAATACCCACAAGCAACAAGGACCCCGGTCTGATCAGCACCTGTAGTCATCATTCTAAGACGTACTAGCTCACCGGGTAACTTGTCACCCTCCCCTTTTTGATGAAGTCGATTTCACCCTCTACCAAACCCTACCCATATATTCACATTTCCAATACATTACCCGGCCCATAGTTCAATCCAGACGCCTTCTCTGACATCAAGGCGGAGGGGCCAGCCCAAAACAACAATTACAGTACAAGCTCACCACATGGCAATAAACGAGGGTGTACCATACTGATACACGAGCAAGACATGCTTCAGGACTTCCACATGCATCTCTCCTCAGCACCAATCCCACTAGTAGCCGATTACGTGCTGGGACGACAGCCAGTCTCCTTTCGGGACATACAATAGTTGCACAAACGCCTCCACGTTGTCCTCAGAGACCCACTACCAGCCCACGTTTACGGTCGATACTCGGTTGGTATCATAGCGTCTTTGCCCGGGTAAGCGATAGTTTAATTTCGCAATCTAACCCCTCTTCGTGAGTGGGATGCACACTTCTCATATATTCTGTGTGGGCTTGTGGGCAGTTCATCTCTTTGACAACAACAGGTGCGCATAGCCCTTTCACGGCGAGGACGGCCTGTACGACTACAGCGAGCAGCATCACTGCGTGTGCCGAGACGAGTAGCGCTGTGATGACATGTGTACCGTAGCTTCCATCCTCAGCGAGTTCGACGCTAAGAAGCAGGGCCACATACATGCTTGCCAAAATGATGCCATTCCCCCAACGATACAGCCATAAATCGCTATCACATTCGAACGGCGAAAGAGACTCGGATATGAACGAGAATATTCCCGCGAGCAATAGTATAGCGGCGATCTGTGTAGAGCTACCAGGAGCAATAAATACCGCCGCCCCCGTAAGCATTACCCGGCGGCCATATTCTACGAATTCGTAGTAGTACCGAGAAGGCCGGTATGCGGCCCATATACCACGGAATGGTTTCAGGTGCGTCATTGCTTCCCTGCCAGGTTTCTTTAAATCCCGCCGATTGTGCACCAACCACCACGCAAAGGCGATGGGGATGCCTATTGGGTATATACCCACCATAACTATAGCGTACAATTGGTATGCCGTATACGTATCTGTCTTGCAAGAAATGCTGTAATCAGCCCGTAGAAATTTTTCACCGTCATCTAGGGTGTCACAAACGAACGTCTGGAATATCGTGAATGAAACTGACGAATACAAAATAAACGTCACAAACAGAACGGTCGACAGATGCTTGTCCTTGACGATGACGGCCGCCCTTGCAAAGTTCCGATTCCTCCTTTCCGCGACGGTATACGTGCATCCCAACGCGAGCAGTAAAACGAGCGGGCCCACCGTTGCGAGCAAAAGCCTGTGGTAGAAGTTCGCTCTAACGATGCAAAAACTCGACAGGATAACACCAATATCCACATCGGAGAAAGCCAATCGGGAGACAAATTTCTCGTACTCGTCGGGGTAGACAGTTCCGGCGATCTCAGAGAACTGGTGTAGGGAGGAATACAGGGACAGAGGCGACAGGTGGGTGAGTCGTGATACCGAAGGCTTGGGAACACGAGGCATGGCCTTGTTCCCTAACAAGCATCACCATGTACGTGGCATGCGTGTCAGAAACGGCGGTGGCATAGACAGTCGGCCTAGCCGTGGCTCGCTCAACCGAGTCCGAAAGTATCACCACTACGTTCGTATAGGTGTGAGTGACATTGAGGTGTGAATGACAACAATTGGGCTTTCCCTCCCTTCAGTACATAATGTGGTCGGCTGCCAGTCGGACATTGTATACCTGGTGTGGCATATACTTGGGTGCGGTGTCATCAGCGAGCTGTGTTACTTGGTGCTTCGCTTGTTAAACAACGAAAAAAACATCGTTTATATGCGAACGTGCCGTATGAAAGCCTGCTCCGCCCTCCAAGAATACAGTGTAAACACTCTTCGAAATAGTTAGCCCAGTACATAGTATGACAGAGAAGTACATACCTGGGTGACGATCTCCAATACCACCACGACGATTCGGAAAGCAGAAAGTGGGAAGATCTTTACGAGAAGGTTGCGGCCATTCCTCAGTGTGCTTTGGCATCGGGCTCGCATGTTGCTTTCTGCCTCATCGGTGCGGCTGGCCTCTTGATTCACGGCTTCCAGAAGGTGCGAACCCACCGAAACCATCGCAAGCGTGAGAAGGATCACTAACACTGCTAGCACCCACCACCCTGATCGCACAGTTTCTGCAGAACATTTGTAGCACCGCCTCATTATTCCTGGCGCCATGCCGTCTGCACACACGGCACAGTCTATTTGGGACGGCAGGTGATTACGACGCACAGGGGAGTGGCGGGTATATTATTTGGTTTGGGTTAAATCAAAATCGAACAACATGAAACAGGTTTGGTGACGAGGGGTATTTGTGAAAAGTCTGTACGGTCGCTGGAAACTGGGTTGTAACAGACCAATATGATTAACTATAAGAAAGATGGTCACGAAATCAACACAACGCGGAGATGATACCTGTCTGCGAGAACGGTAGCATGCAGCGATACTTTGAGACGTAGTGAACCCGTGTGAGTTGTCTGTTACTGGTACATCACTTACAGGGCCCTTCATAGCCGACGGCACAGTAGTTAGACGCATTGACACCTCCATTGCAGGCATCCGGCTGGTAGCACTTGAGCACATTTCTACTGGTGTCGGAAACTCGATAGTACCCTTTCGTAAGATTTAGATCCGCCAGCGTAACGCTTGTCGACGAAACTTCAACGCCCGCAGGCATCGTCGTGCAGACCGGAACCGTTCCTTCATTAATTTCCACAGTGCTCAAGTCGCTTTCACACCCGCTAGAGCAATGCGCACAAACCAGGCTGAAGCGACAAGTCTGTGAGTCCGATGTATCCTGCTGAGAGTACACGGACGTCCGGAAACATAGATTAGCAATTGACGTGGACATAGTACGGTCAGATTTCCACAAAAGAGACTATTGCAGGGAGGGTCGGCGGATACTGATCGGAGGATGTCCACCGAGAAGACGAATACACGGGGTAGCATATATCTAGTAGGTATGGGTAGACGGACATCTACCACACGGGCATGACCTTGTTGTATATGCCTGCGAACATATTTGGCTTAACATTCACATTGTTTCGTACAATATTTCACCACAACGAATTCCAACGCCTAATATTGAGAATGGCATTTGACAATACAACCACCAGCGTATGATGCCTAAGCGGAACGGTATGGGTATGCACCCAACAAACTGCCTGTTATCTACAAAGTGTCATCACTATGTGATCACCGTGCTCGTCAAAGCAGTATCAGCATCGCTGTATTCCCCCAAGGGACAGCTGAGCGTGTTGTTGGCGAATTTCGCGTCCAAAGACATATCGAAAGACCCGGCGCTGTAGATTGCTAACCCGTCGTTCCCGGCCGAGTTTCCTTCAAAGTTGGTAGCGTTGATAAGTGCTTCGCCGGAGACGAAGATGGCTCCCCCGAGCTCACCTGGATGGGTGCACCACAAACAAAAACAATCGGTAACCCTCGTCAGACGAGCTTTCCAGTTTCTACTTGTGTTGGGTTGATCGTGCGCCACACAAAAAACGTCCAGCACAGTTTAGATTATTTCGCGCTTCTGCTGTAGAATAGGAGAATTGCAATGCTTGCTGCAAGGCATTACACTCGCCGTTGAACTTTCTCGGGATCTAGTAATTTGCAGATTAATTCAGATCGGCGGACTCGGGGTGGCTCCATAATTACGCGTTCGCCTGTACCAGTATTCTAGGGATTACGGCCGGTCTCTCCGCCCCAGTGGCGGAAGTCCCATCATTTGGAGCTAATCGATCAATGAGGCATGATGCCGCACACGGTGCAATCATTACGAGAATTACGATCGCGTCTGTTTCCAAGAAACGCGGAAAAAAAACACTTTGGGGGTCCTGTTTCCATTTATCGTAAGGTTGCAATGCGAACTTATCCGATCGAAAGGTCAAACCCAGCAGCGTGCGCGGACAGCGGGTCCTATTGCAATTTTCCTAAAGGTTACAATCCTCATCCCCCCAACCGAGTAGGCAAAACCGGCCGCGCGCGCGGCGCTCACACACTTGATCTTCTGGTGGGGGTGCCTCTAGCTCGCGAACGAAACAATCCACCGTTTCTGTCGCGCGACGCCAACGAGCACAAGGAAATTGCAGCAACTTGAGGTTGACCTCGGCTATGTCGGCGAGTCGGCTACGTCGACTGCTCGAATAGAGGTCTCTCGTAATCTCCTGTGCTTTCTACTATCAGCCACGGTCTTAGGACGACGCTGGGGATGTGCTAGAGTCGATTCTGAACCAGTTGAGTGAAGATTCGGCTCACACGGCTCACGCCGGTAAAAAGTAGATAATATCTACCCCTGCTGTACTTTGTGGAACACGAATAATACCGTGTGTTTTCCTGTCGGTATTTTTTCCAGCTGAAAACCCAGTTTCTCGAAGTGAAACAAGATATCATAGTCGTACGTTGAAGGCACAAAAACATGCTGCCAGATGGTGATCTGCACAACACACATATCAGTACAACTGGTACAAGGTATGCATGCATTCATGCCCCGGCAGTGGTTTGGTACGTACTGATACGCACATTTTGTACTTGTACTATCTTCATAGAGTTTTTAGTATCGACACAAGAGGTGTTTTACGTGCCGGCGCCCGCAGCAAAAGTACGCGCGGCAAGCGACCGAACGCACAATTTCGAAATATGGCTGCTTTGACCAGACACAACGTCAAACCACAAAACCTTTGTACGTACGTAGTACGTACCGACAGCCAAGCCACGTGGGACAATGGCCACAGGAGCCCACAGCAGAAACCCTATACCGCCACCCATCGTCGCACGACACTGCCCAGACTTGACCAAGGACAGCAGGCATATCACCGTAGATGGCCCTTCCTCCCTCGACGACGCAGGACTCAACCCTGCTCGCTGAGCGAGTAAAATATACCTAGTACCTTGTACGACACTACTGTACTGGACTCGTGACACTGGATGCCAACACCCTCGAGAACAGAACACTCGTGATATACCACATATACACTGCCTGGTACATCATAGGAATAGAATGTTTCCTTTCTTTTTTCATACTGGTATGATACGGGTGTATAAGTTTGATCCAGATATTGCCGCCAACAAAACGATATGTGCAGTCTTATCAACTACCAGGTAACTAGGAAGAGCGTGCAGCAGTAGTACGAGTATCATCATACTGCGCGTGTCGTACACCTACTTTCGTTGCACTTAAGACGCAACGGTGGTGATCAAATCCCACGTAACATGTATGTGTTCTCTCCGAAGTCCCAAAGGGGTGCTATTATCCCAAAATGGTTCTACGCTCGCAGGATTGGTCTACATTAGGTATTGGTTTGGTCCCGTGAGAGCAGCCGCAATCCCTGGGATAACCGCTATAGATGTGCAGACAGCGTCGAGCGTGAGTCGCGTGACTATTCGACAACAGGTTCCGTTGGCGGTCTGGTTAAATCGTGTGCTGGCAGAGTGCAGCGGTAGGTAGTCTTATATGGGCTAGGGGCTTGAAGATTCTGCTTGCAGCAAATAAATATGGACCCTAAACGAAGGAGGGAATTTCGGTGCAGAGTGCGGATACCGCAAAGCAGTCTCACAGTAAGTCCTATGGGGGGAGGAGCAACTTCTTCGTGGGGGGGGGAGGCGTACTCGTTTGTTGCTTGCCTTAGTCATTTGACCATTGACCACGCATCCCTTTCGAGACGGAGCACCGTTCCTACTCCTAACAG
>JAYJMJ010286817.1:0-11121 GCA_036873875.1 Laminaria ephemera
GAAGGGCACCACGTGCCTAAGGGAGTGGTACGGCGGAGGGCCCTCGAAGGTTCGCCGGGAGCCTCTTCGCGCGTAGGATCCGCTGGAGACAAACATTTGGGCCTATATGCGTAACTATACTCAGAATGTGCGTCTTAATCGCGACTTTTACCCTCTAATAGGCATGTATGTGTCGAGTAGCACTGCAAAAAAGTGCCTAAAAAATAAAGCTTTTCCTTGCGGCGAAAACTCCCCCCCGAACATGTTTTGCTTACAGCAAAATGGACCCAATATGCTTTTTCTCCCCTTCGGGGGAAATAAACCCTCACCCTTGTTTTCGCCTACGGCGAAAAATGGTGCAGAGCTCAAAAACGGATGTGCAGCAAGCCACAAATAGTCTCCGACGGATGGTGCGCTGGGGTAATTCCCGACGACCTATGTGCGCCAGCGCAACAGCACAAACCCAAATTATATCCCTGATGGGGGGCCTTCTCACGATCCGGTGGAGTGAGTGTACTTTATCGAGCAATTCTAAAGCTTTATTTTACCCAACTGCCGGAGGATAACAATATATATCTAATTCAAAGTACACATTTAACGGATTTCGCGAGCGCGGTTGTTACTTAAGCTACGGTATAGGCGGTATTAAAAAGCAGCAGTCAATGTTTCTGGGGATTCTCCCTTTATTTGGCTCGATACCTCATCCAAAACCTGATTTTGATCAAAAAAGCATGTGACTAAACCGATGAAAAATCCGACGGCCTAGGTATTCAAGGACAAATTTTGAAAGCGTAAACAGAATCTCCAACGATATTGGGTAGATCCTCAATTGAGAAACACCGTCACCCAGAAGTTTTTGCTTGCCCCAAACGCGCTACCCCTATCTACCCGCAGCATGCGTCTTTGCGGCAAGTCTGGGATGGGCGATATATCCAACAGGCGTCCCCCCCCCGACAGACATGTCGAAACTGGATGGGGTAGTTGAACGGAGGAATTCCGGGTCACGTACGGAAGTCGCGCGTGCCCATTTGGATTCGCGCGCGGCCGTTCCCGGATTTGCAACTCCCGGGGAAAAAATACTCAACGTGTGGGCCGAGGCGATCTCGTGGCTGACCCGCGAAGAAATAATTGAGTCAGCGAATACGTAGGTGGGTCAGTGGACATACATAGGCGATGAGGGTGCCGCAATGAGGCTAACCTTCCCTAATATGAAACCATTCGGGTCGACGGGTCGTCCCCGTATCCCATTCTCCTTCCGTTCCTCCCTTGGGAGGTACTGACCTCGGTGCTGACCTAGTACTGACCTAGTACTGACCTAGTACTGACCTAGCCACGGCTACTGTAGGGGGGTCACTTCTAGAGCTGGCGCGAGTGGTTGCCCTCATTCTTTGCAATCTTATTTTTTTCGTTCTTTGCGGTTTCGCGATGCGTACGGCCGTCGTGGAAGTGTGTGTTTCGCTGCGCCAACACAATAAACACATCAAGTCTGCATTTGGGCGAGGTACGGAGCCACTCGCGCGGGTGGTCTGTACTCCGTAGTGAAAAGGGGGGTGTCTCCTCGTCTCTCGGATTTTTGAGTGAAAACTTGTCGGAAATATGTGACGATCGCATCGTCGGCCACACCACCATACCATCGTCCATACCAACATACGATCGGCCATATCACCACATCATCGGCCATATCAAGCATGAAGCATGAAGCATGAAGCATGAAGCATGAAGCATGGAGCATGAAGCATGATTCATGAAGCACAAAGCATGAAGCATGGAAGATGGAGCATGGACCATGAAGCATTAAGCATTAAGCATGAAGCACAAAGCATGAAGTACAAAGCATAAAACATGAAGCATGAAGCATGAAGCATGAAACAACCCGGGCTGCTGGAATGTGTGATAGTAAAATTGGAGTACCCGAAGTTGGAAGCGGGGATTTGCACGACACGCGCGTTGCGTGATACTACTTGTACAGTGTACTCACACCAAAGAGGGCCACACTGTCTTGCCGTGTGGTATGTCGCTATATCAGGGCCCCTGCTTGAACGTTAACGGCGGAGATGATGACGTATAGTATGTATCCCGTCCGGCTACTTCCAGGCGGAGACGTTTAACAGAAACAAAAAAAACATCAGCCGTGAATTCGACCAGTTGAGTGGTCGATACTTAGCTTTGCAAGCTGCGTGATACTTTGGCCGCGCGGGTATTCATGTTCATTTCTCGCTAAGGATATAGATCAGCAACTATCCTGGATGCTGCCAACGTCAACAGGACAATTTTACAAGGGAGGTTTTGGTCCATAATCATTCTGCATACACACAAATTTAATTTCCGTCTCGACTTGGAGACTGTCCGAAATAAACAACATTTCACAACAGGGGGGCTCTCCTGCCGCGCATGCTACGATGTAGGGTTTCCATGCCAGTGCCTGACCCGTATTGCACGGCCAAAGAGCCTCCGGATGGCCCTAAATCCGTCCGCTACGTAAACGTGTACCGTATATATCGTACTCCGAAGTACCAATGCTGCATGTTCCTAACACATGTCACCGTGCGTGTACCCAATACTGCTATTAAGAACACATTTTCCATGTGCGCCCTATTATAAAAAATATGAAAAATACGTTGCAACTGTGAGATCGAGAAGCTCGTCCAAACTCACATTTGCAAGCTGCATGTGCCATTAAGGTGTTACGTATAGCGCCACCGAGGTAAACAATCGACCAACTACCCTGCTCAGGGCAAGCCTAATACCATTCCCCCCCTCTCAGAACGGCAGGATCTTTGGGACGTATCGGTTGAGGAACCTCCGTAAACGGTCGTACATGCCTACCCAAACTTCGTTCTAATTCTTGGGAGCCCAGGGAGACATGATTTTCAGGACGCAACCACAAGCGTCTCTATAAGGAAAAGTTCGAACCAAGCGCGATTCGAACCCGTGTTCTCGACGACGTCAAATGTGATGGTGTTACTTCGTGAGGTATCGAGGTAAACCATTGATCGAACGCCTAGTCCAGGGTACGGCCTGTATCGCTATGTATAATCTACATGTTCTACATTCCATTGTCACCTACCAAAAGCGTCTACCTTGTGACCATCTGTCAAGCATTGTACACTAACCCTAACCCTAAGATGCAGATAAAAGGTGTATTTCGCGAACAAATCCCAGTGGACAATATCGGGAGCCTCTCCGACAACAAACCCGGACCGTGCCCGCAAATCAGGGCAATCAAATTGACAATCGTCTATAATAGAGGCTATTGCTGGTGTGTTTGTCAACCCTTCCCGCTCGCCCGCCGTTGTGAGAAGTCTTCCCGTGGACGAACACGGACCGTTCCCGTTAAGCAGGTGAGCTCTATGCATATATCTACATCCAGCTACCAATATGAAGCGTACCAAAACACGCCTACGTTGTGATCATCCGTCAAACACTATTTCTAGTCAGTAATCTGAGTCTAGAGGCTTATATGGTGTATTTCGCGAACCAAGGCCGCCCAACAATGCCGGAAACCTTTCCTTCGACGAACCCGGGCCATATCCCCTAAGCAGGGCGACCAAGCCATGCCCGCTGCATGAGTCTTGCTCCAATGACCAACTGTGAAATGATAAACCATACCCTCCTCCGCTCTCACCCACACCGCTCATATCCCCGATCAGAATGCTGGTGAACAAGGTGTAGCTTGACGATGCCGACGCTGAACGGCCAAACGTATGTAGGGCACAGGCAAGTCAGTCATGTCCACCCCTTCTACCTTTCCAGTTTCCGTGCTTCATGCAAATGCACCCTCCGATCCCACCCACACCACTCATACCTCCGATCAAAAATGTTGACGAAAAGGGCATAGCCTAACGCTTCGGATATTGGACGCCCGAACATATTTAAGGCACAGCTAGGCCTTTCATGATCTTTCGTTCGATGCTGAACGTTTATATCGTATTTAGGGCACAAATAACAAGCCGGTCATGTTTTCCCCCTCCTCTTTCTTCGCTTCTTCTTCTTATCCCTGCGCTTTGATATCTTCGCCCTTCTCTCCGTCTAGTTCACACGGGTATCATACACCGTAACGCTTCGGTTGCTGAACGCTCAAACACATTTAGGGTGCAGGCAAACCGATCATATTCTCCCCGTCTGATTTTCCTGCTCCCTTGCTTTATGCAAACACACCCTCCGATCCCCTCCACACCGCTAATATCTCCGTTAAAATAATCTGATGAAAAGGGTATAGCCTAACGCTTCCGATGCTTAATGTTCAAACATAATTTGGGCGCAACTAAGTCGGTCGTATTCTCCCCTTCGATGCTGAACGCCCATACATGTTTATAGCACAGGTTACAAGCCCATCTTTCTATCGCCTTCCTTCCCCGTTTCTTCCTCTTACTGCGCTTCGATCTCTGCACCCACCTCAACGTCTGCTTCACACTGGAATAGAGTACCTCATCCAACACTGAGCAATCAAACATATTTAGGGCACAGACCTGCAGGTCATGTTCTCCCTTTCTGCCTTTCCGGCTTCCGTGCTTCATTCGAATACCCTCTCCAACCCCACCCACGCCACTCATACCCGCGATCAAAAATGTTGATGAAAAGGGCATCATTGTGACGCTTCTGGTGCTGAACAACACTCAAACATATTTAGGGCCCAGGGACGCCTGTCATCCCCCCCCCCCTTTCGATGTTGAAGGCTCAAGCATGTTAAGGAAACAGGCAAACCGGCCGTGTTCTCGTCAAGGTTCCGTGCTTTCTTCTTCCTCCTCCTCCGCTTATTCTTCCTCGTGATTGGTTCTACGGTAAGGGGGGCTACCCCCATTTTCACTATCACCGCGTTTAGGCCACTCGGGCGAGTGACTCAATATTTCTCTCCAGACAGGATTTTTTGTTTTGTTGGCGCAGCGCAAGTGACAAGAATCTCAAGGTAGTGCATATTGCAAAATCAAAAAGCATAAAAGCTGGAAGACCGCAAACAAATAGGGTAGTCACTCTTCCGAGTGGCTCTATACGGCTGAAAAAAGAAACTTAAAGATACCCCCCCCTACCGTGGCACCAGTCTCGCCCGGTTCGGTTTCCTCCTCCGGTTCGGTTTCTTCCTCCGGTTCGTTTTCATCCTCCGGTTCGTTTTCTCCCTCCGGTTCGTTTTCCTCTTCCGCGTCTCCTTCCTCGTCTCCTTTCTCCTCCCTCGCTTCGTTTCCCTCATTATCCTCTTGTTTCTCGTCATCGTCGACCCCCGCATCCCCCTCGACGTTTTCTTCACACTGCTGCTGTGTGTCCGCGTCGTGTCCGTCAATGTCGATTTCGACTCCGCACTTCCGTCTGTTCCGCCTGCCCTTCTTGAAGTTCAAGTGGCTGCGTTTAACGACAGACACATGCTACGACGGAGGTGAATGATAGCATTGTTTTTCTGACTCTCATCACATGAGGAGCTCTCGTGATTTACCCACAAACTGATTTTGTGTAAACTAAAAGTGCAACCCGATCAACAAACCCATGGCCTAGGCATACAAAAAAACTCAGATTGCGAAACGAGAATGACATCCCGACGATTTTGGGTTAAGGAGCCCCGTTATTCAGAAACAAAAACGCCAAGAATTGCTACCTCCATCGTAACACGCGTCAACACGTTCGTTCAATGAAAAACAGCAAACAAAGAATACATTCTTCAGTTTGCACTCGCTACGGGTACCAACAAGATCAAAGAAAATCTGACAAGGGCCCGAGCCACAACAGGAGGGATACCCTCATTGTCTCTACCGGATTAGACCTCGCTCCAACACCGACTCGGAAATGGTTTTGCTGGCGTAGATTAACCAAACATTCCACGGCGGTGCATATCACGAAATAAAAAAGACACGAACTTTCCAATTTACAAGGTCGCCTAAGGTAGCCTAAGGTAGCCTAAGGTAGCCTAAGGTAGCCCTCGACGCATGCCAGGGTAGGGGTGTACCTAAGCATTTCTCGGTTTTCCCGATTGGGGAGCGCTTAATATTGCCCAAACCATGAGTTTGACAAAAAAAAAATGAAAGTGTACCGGATGGACAATCCCATGGTCTTGATATACAACGAATAAATGTTGCAAAAACAAGAACGATATTCCGACAAATATTGAGTTAAGGAGTCCCGAAATTTCATCAACTGTTTTAGCCGAAAGGTGTTACCCTTATCGTAGCAGGCGTCTCTGAAGCCCTAAGCCCTAAACGTGGCCCTCCTACCGTGTCCTTGGTCCAAGAGAGACAACAAACACTAGAGACAAACACTATAGAGACAAACACTATTCAACAAACACTAGTATCTTTCAACCTGCTGCGTGTAGAAAAACGTTCAAAGAGTAACAGTGAACAGACGGCACGACCAGACGGGGTACAAAACCCGATCAGATCGGAAACATTGACAAGTTGATTTCGGAGGCACACCGATCATTTCCGAGACATCAACACCCCGATTTCGGCAAACGGATCCGTTTGATAAGTGTTTAATTAAGTCGAGTTCCATTGCCGCTGAGGACCATCGGGGGTACATCAGTTGTTACGAATCGTTGTCATTTCGATTTCGGGCGCCCGTGGGGAGGCATTGAAGATAGCGTACAGACGCGTTCTACGATAGGGGTAGCACGTTTTGACAGAAACGTTTTCTGGATGACGGGACTCCTGAACTGACGCAGCGACCCAATATCTTTGGAAGACCCTTTTGTGTTTCGTAATCAATCACACGAGTTGTACACCTCCTAAACCATGGGATTGTTCACCATGCGGAGCGAACATGTTTTACCAAATTCGAGTTTCGAGTGACGTACTGAGTGAGGAGCGTCATAGCAAATGAGGTGGACCTCTACCGTAGGTTTGGTTTACACCACAAATAAGCTGAGACCTTGGCTTTCGATCTGCCACCCACACCCTCATCTGCCCCCACGCTCTCCTACCCTCAAACGCTCGCGCGGTGCCAGGGGAGAACACTAAAAGAAGCCGTTTGCTGCGCTAGCGCTACAGGCGTGCGTGTTATGATTAGGGAAGCACGACCAATTTCTGACAGACAGGGTCCGTCGACAGAGAAACCTCCCGTTATCGTTGAAATATTTTACCATCGGTGTTTTATAATGCGTTTCGTTGTGTACCAAAGGTGTGGAATTGTTCATCGGGTCCCTCTGTCGTGTTTTCTCCAAGGTGTATGTTTGGGTGAGGTATTAGCTCCTCACGTGAGGAACTTCATAAAATTTGGTGCGCCTACCTTAACATGCGTCGGGGTAAGCTGCCGTTTGGACGGTATCTACGCGGACACGTTTACCCCTGCCCAAATTTCCGCCACGTTGAGACATACCCAGCAGGGTCGGTTTCGCGAATGAAAACCTTCCCACCAACTGGTACCGGTTCTTCAACATTGAAAAGTTTCACGGGTTTTGGTTTCTCGACGTTGGAGCAGAGGGGGCCGGGGATAGTGGTGGAGCCACGCCAGGATTCGTGGATCAGCGCACATCCGAGGCGCACTCGATTTCTATTACCACACTGCGGGGCTAACTAATTCGACAATGAATGCAAGGCTTTATCACGGTTTGAGGTCGACCAAACGCTGCTCGCCAATAATATCACATATTTCCTTTGAGTGTTACTGCTATCGTGTCATGCCTTTCGTGTGATCTATACTACCGACGTGCCGTCATTAGTATCATCGTGTCATAACTACCGTGTTATCACTATCGTACCATCACAATTATTGTGGCATGATCACTATAATAGGTGCGTTCTCATGTGCGTTCTCATCCCCAGCCTCCTTTCATGCGTGCCTAGAGTCTCACCCAAGGCCGATCAAGCTCAGGAGTGGTTGAACTATGCGGTTGAACATGTCGACGTGGTCCGTGCCCTCCTCGTCTTCCTTCCTCTCGCTGCTGGCACTGGGTGTGTTCCTGTTTATTCCGTTCCTGATAGCAGCTCTCACAAGATTTGCTGCCTCTGCCACGTAATATGATAAGGACCTAGGCTGGATAACCCCCTGGTGACCGCGATACAGGGATGAGTGCGATGCGCTCGACGGAGACTCGGCGTGCATGGCCGCCCCCGCCGTGGGCGCCGCGTGGTGGCCTCGCTGTTGCATTTCTGCATGTTGAGTCATCACATGTTGATGGTGCATCATGAACAGCGAAAAGTGCAGCATGAATAGCTGATGATGTCTGGGCGTCGCGTGAAATAGGTTCATCAAGGTAACCTGAGTTTCTGCTGGGACTTGCATCTCCTCGGGAAGATTGAACAGGCCGGGGTAGAACGTGTCCGTCCCTGGCTGTGACGGATCCTGGAATCGTCGTCGGGTCCAGACAACGAGCACGTCGGACAGATGGTTGGGTTAGTAGATGCGACAGTATCGATATTTACTGGTTCAGTAATAGGCGACGTTGAGACGAGACGCCAAATCGAAGCTAGACGAACGCACGGTCAGTAGTACCGAGCACAATAAATATGTCCCGGGACCCCTAAGCCCGGTTTACGTCGTGGGAACAACAGTACATAGCTCAGCAAATGTGTCATTGAGACGAGACGCCAAGTAGAAAACTAAAAAGAGACCATGGTCAGCATGTAGGACCGAACAAAATTCAGCTATCCTGCGACCTTTAAGCCAAGGAATGTGTATGGTTAACTCCAAGACACTCCTGTGTGGGACGATACAAACAAAACGTCTCAGCGTATTGGCATTTCACGCTAGTGGCCCTGCAAAGGTTAGACGAAACAATGACCGGCCTTCAAGTCTGCGCCGCAGGCTGCAGACTCCGCTTGCTCCGGAAATACCACGATAGCGTCGGCTGTCGATTTACATCTACATAATGAAATCACCACGATCTACTCGCAGTCGGTATAAAACTCATAAACCCCCACGGCTTATGGCTCGGCTGCAGGCAGCAGCGCGCGGGAATAGCAGCAGGTACACAACAGCACCATGTACAACTCACTATATCCTGCAATAGTGTATCAGGATAGCGTCGACTGCCGAACTACGCTTGCATAGAAAAGTAACCACAGAATGCTCGCGGTCGGTAAGCGACTTTTACTCGCGCTCACATCACTTGAAGCACCCCCCGCCGTCTGCTACGTTGGGCTCCCCGCGCACGGACTACTCTGGGTCACACAATCACTGAGGGCAGTAGCCTCCCCCTGCTCGTTTACAATTCCTGGTTCCGGTAGCTGCTGTCCAGCCGATATTTTCCCTTTCTCCGTGGACATGTCGGGGCCGCCCCGCGACTTGTTTCTGCTGTGCGAAGCAGCGCGGGCACCTGATGAACGTAATGCCGACCTTCCAAATGACCTTTGCGGAGTAGCGCGGACACCTGATGACTGCGATGCTGACTGTCCCATTGAACTGTACGACGCAGCGTGGGAACCTGGTTCACTCGATGCTGACCCCCCCATCGAACTGTGCGAAGCAGCGCGGGCACCTGACGAACGCGATTCTGACCCTCCCGATGAGCTGTGCGAAGCGGTGCGAGCACCCGATGAACCCGATGCTGGCGGCCCTATTGAACTGGGCGGAGCAGCGCAGGCACGTAATGCATTTGACGTTGACCCCCCAGGAGCACCTGCCGCGCTAGAATGCGAAGAGCGCGAGCCGGTAGCGGGGGTGGTGGGGCCTCACGAGGAGCAATCCTAGCCACTAGGTCATAACGGGGAGGCGGCAAAATTGAAGTTGTCCTATCGTGTTTGAACTCCAGGGGTGCACCCGTACTCTTGCCTTCCGAGTCGTCGGCTTCACCGTTTTTGCTCATCAGGGGTACTGCCGTGCTTTTTCTTGCCACTTTGTTGCCATGTGCTCGTCTGTCCTTGTTGCTATCGCGATCACTGGTACCGATCGAGAACAAACGGACGGGGCGGGCTGATCCGATAGGTTCTGCGTGCAGATTGGGGTTTCGATGAAGGAAGGCAGCGGCGGCGGGGGGGGGGTCGATGAGGGGAAGCGGCGGCAGCAGAGGAAATATGGGCGTGAAACTACACACGGCAGATAAAGCGTCATTGCTGACAACGTGGCGCGACGATGGAAGCGTCGTTCATGCTATTTAGTGTTTTAGTCCCGGTGAACATCACTTGTATTTCGAGCTGACGCACTCACAGTCTCATACATGCATGGCAGTTTCGCTCCGGTCACTTTTGGGTTAGGCTGCAAGGGCTCATTGGCTAGTGCAGCCAGCTCATGGCAGTAAGCGGGTGCGCTTCACATGTTGGATGTCGCCATACCTCCTCTGAGGCATGCAACGATACGGGTTACACCTATTTTTTCCAAGCGTCCTGTCTACCTTACCCCAACACTCCTTTTCAGGACAATAACAACAGCGCAACCCGATACCCGATGGACAATTCCATGGCCTAGGTATACAACGCACAGTATCGTGCACCACACAAGAAATTCCAACGATTTCTAGTCGCTGCTCAGTTGGGGAGGTCCGTGTTTCATAAATGTGTTTTTGCCAAAGAGTACTACCCCCATACTAGCACGCCTACTACTCTGTCTGCCAACACACAACACCTCTCTGGAGGAAAATATTAGGAAGGTTTGATATTCATATATTTACTTCAACGGTCCCTATATATACGTTCATAGTTTTTTGTTTTTATTTATCAACGATGAACTAGTGAACACTATACAAATAGCAATGTATGAAGTACTCCCTCGGGCACAGCAGTTATCAGTATCAACTGTCGGCGAGGGACGCGAGGCGGCATAAGACTAAAATAAATCGGGTTTCGTGCTTTAGTTGGTAACTAGGCTTGGTAGGAGTTCAAACACCTGGTTGTTGCTACGTGGACAATTACCCAGCACTGGTATCATACGTTCCACCGCGTCTTCGGCTAGGGGGGGGGGGGTGCTAATCGGAGCAATGCAAGGTTGTTGGCGGATGTATGTGCGTTAAAAAAATAGGAACTGCATGGATAGTGTACTTAGCGTCATTCGTAACAACAAAATAATGTCACCAACCGAGACAAAAAAACGTGACATTTTCGAGAGTCGTGTGATATATGTGACGAATCGTGACATTGAAAAGCATAATATTCCCATTGGGGAGCACAGCGATGCAGGGGGAATATGAGTTTTGTGCGTACGGAAGAACTGGAATCATATTTATGTAGGTCATAAAGTGGGTGATAAGTGCTTACGTACGGACCGTGTGACCTGTGACCAGTATCA
>JAYJMJ010286832.1:0-11119 GCA_036873875.1 Laminaria ephemera
CGTGCCGGACTCGCCGACAACGTCGAAGTCGCCGATGCCCTTATCGAGTTCTCCGATTGTGTGCGCGACGATGGCTGGGATGTTGGCGACCTTGAACTCGGTGGCGGCCCCGGTGCGGGCGGCGACGGCGCCCCTGCAGGTGGCGACGGTGAAGGTGCCGGCGGTGAAGGTCGAGGCGGCAACGCCGAAGGCGGACAGCGCGGCGACGGGTTCCGCGACCCAGCCGCACGCTTCGCCCGTGGACTTGGACTCGACCCCGAAGATCCTGACGTGCAAGCAACAATGGAAAAATGCCAGCCGATCATCACCGAAGCATTCGCTGCTGCGGGAATTGGACAGAACTAAACAACGGCCGGCACAAGGCTCATGACCATCCTTAACTCAAGCTCGCAAGACGCAAACGAAACCATCGCAGCACCAACAACAAACGACGGCGAACTCCGCAAGGTGCTGGCTTCACTCGACCTCAGTCCTCGCAAGCGACGATGGCCCCTGGCCGTCCTTGGCCTCGCCATTGGTGTCGGCGGCACGATCGGTGTGCAGACCTATCTCGATCGCCAAGACGACAACGACGTGGCGCTCGCCGCCGAAGAGGTAGTGCTCGCCACCGCGCCGGTCGAGACCCGTGACCTCCTCGAAGAAGTCGAGTGGAACGCAACGCTCGGCTTCGGCGAAGTCATCGACGTATCCTCCACCACCAGCGGCACCGTTACGTTCGCGGCCGACCCTGGGGCCACACTCGTCCGAGGCGACGTGCTCGCAACCATCGGCAACGAACCAATGGTCCTTCTGTATGGCGAGATTCCACCGTGGCGAGCGCTACAAGAGGGCGACTCCGGCGCCGATGTTCGCCAACTCGAAACAAACCTCGTGGCCCTCGGCTTTGACCCCGACATCACCGTCACCGTCGACAACGATTTCACCTACAACACCACCCTTATGGTGCAGCGTTGGCAGGAAGAACTTGGGACAGAGCTCACCGGCGAAGTCACGCAAGCTGCACAACTCATCGCCCCCGGCCCCGTAACCGTTGCAGCCGCACCGGCCATTGGCAGCCAGACCGGCACCGGCACCTTTGCCTCCATCGATGTCCAGTCGGTAGCGATGACCGTCGTTAATGACGGCGCTGGAGTCATCGACTCATTCGCTGAACCGGGCACCGTCATCGAAACCGGGACCGTCCTGTTCGAAGTCGACGAAAGTCCCGTTGTGGCGCTCATCAGCCCCGACGCCATTGGCACGCTGCTCGCTACGCCCGGATCCGACGTCGAGTCGCTCGAACAGGCCCTCAGCGACGCCGGGTTCGATCCAGATGGCGAGATGACCATCGACGGCATCGTCACCGACTCCACCGAAAGCGCTGTTGGTCGCTGGCAAACATCGGTTGGCCTCCCGCTCACCGAAATCGCCGACTCATCGGGCTATGTCCTGGTCTCGCCAGCGCGGGGCGCCTTGGGACTCATCGTCGAGGCCCCTCTCGTCCTACCGGGTACCGACTTAGTGGCCGGCAGAGTCGTCATGAACCTGACGGCGCAGACAATGTCGACCGTCGTACCCATCGTGGTAGCCGACGCCGACGAGTTTGAGGTTGGTATGGAGGTTGAGGTCGAACTCGCCGACGAGACCCTCTACTCCGCTGTTGTATCGGACATCGGGACCACCGTTACCCCCGGCGCAGGCGACGAGGACCCGACCATCGATGTCACCGTCCTGCTCACCGGCGAAGTCTCCGATGTCATCGCCGGACCAGCCATCGTCCGAACCATAAGCAGCCGCATCGACGGCGCAACCGTCGTCCCCACCCGGTCGCTGGTGTCGCTTGTCGAAGGCGGGTTCGCCGTCGAACGGTCCAACGACGACGGCGCAACCACGCTCATCCAAGTTGAGCTTGGTGTGTTCTCCGACGGAATGGTCGAAGTCATCGACTCGCAACTAACCCCGGGCGACCTCCTGGTCGTTCCGTCATGAGCGACGGCCAAAGCCACCCACAAGCCCACGCTGCCCTCGAGCTCCGCAACATCGTCAAGCGATACCCCGGAACCCCGCCGGTCGAGGCTCTTGGCGGCGTGTCGCTGACCATCGAATCCGGCGAACTCGCCGCCATCGTCGGCCCCTCTGGTTCTGGCAAGTCGACGATGCTGCACGTCATGGGCACACTCGACCGCCCCACGTCGGGCGAAGTGTTTATCGATGGCCGCGAAGTCTCAAGCTTTAGCGACCGCCGCCTCTCTGCGGTTCGAGCCCGACTCATCGGCTTTGTTTTTCAACAGTTCTTCCTCGTCGATGGAGCATCAGCTCTCGACAACGTCGCAAACGGTCTTCTGTATTCGGGAGTCTCCGCAAAGGAACGCCGGCTCCTCGCCGCGGAAGCGCTAGTACGCGTGGGTCTCGGCCACCGCCTATTCCACTTCCCCAACGAACTCTCGGGCGGAGAACGTCAACGAGTCGCGATTGCTCGCGCCGTGGTGCACCGCCCAGCAATCGTTCTTGCCGACGAACCAACCGGAAACCTCGACTCAGCATCGAGCGAGTCGGTCCTCGAACTCATCCACGAGCTCAACGCCGAGGGCACCACCATCGTCATCATCACCCACGATCGCGAGCTGGCCGCTTCCCTCCCCCGCCAGACCGCCTTTCGCGATGGCCTGATTGAACACGACTCACGACTCGACCACGTCACGTGAGCGACCGTCTTGCGCCAAGCAAGTTCCGCATGCGCGATGCCTTTGCCGTCGCCGGCGCTGGGCTATCAACCCGAAAGGTTCGCACCGCACTCTCGGCGCTCGGTATCACCATCGGTATCGCCGCCCTCGTGGCGATCATTGGGCTCTCCGAGTCGAGCCGCGCCGAACTCAAGGCACAGATCGCCGCATTGGGAACCAACCTCCTCACCGTTGAACCGGGTGGAGGGTTTGGCGGAGGCGACGGAGTGCTCCCGGCCGAAACCGTCGGCAAGATCTCGCGAATCGGACCGGTTGAGCGGGTTGCCGATGTCATCGAGATCGACCTCCCAGTCCTCCGCAACGACCTGATCAACGAGAACGAGACCGGTGGCTTGGCGGTCATTGCCGCCGACCTCGATCTGCTCGAAACTCTCAACGGCGAAGTCGCCTTTGGCCGATGGCACGATGCCGCAACAGCGTCGGTCCCTACCGTCGTGCTCGGAGCCGTAAGCGCCGAACGCCTAGGTGTAAAGCAGGTCGATCAGGGCGCCCAAATCCTCATCGGTGGCACCTGGTTCACCGTCATTGGGGCGCTCGAGGCATTCCCTCTTGCCCCGAACCTCGACCGTGCCGTCGTCATCGGGAAAGACGCCGCCGTCGCAGTGTTTGAAACCGAACTCAACCCGACCATTCTCTATGTGCGCACGGTCCCCGAACTTCTCGACGATGTCCGAGCAGTGCTTCCGGCAACCGCCGACCCGGAGAGCCCTGAAGAGGTCGATGTCTCTCGGCCATCCGAGCTGCTCACCGCCGAAGATCAGATTGAAGAAACAACCGCCCGTCTCTTCCTCGGCTTGGGCGCAGTCGCCCTTCTGGTTGGCGGTATCGGTATCGCCAACGTCATGGTCATCGCCGTCATCGAACGACGCAACGAGATCGGTCTCCGTCGAGCCCTCGGTGGGACCCGCTCGCACATTCAACGACAGTTCCTCTTCGAGTCACTGCTCCTCTCGGGCCTTGGTGGTCTGGCCGGGGTCGGCCTTGGCGCACTGGTCACCGCTGGATACGCCCGAGGCCAGGGCTGGCAAATCGTCATACCCGCATGGTCGGTAGTTGGCGGATTCTTCGCCGCACTCATCATCGGAGCCGTTGCGGGTCTCTACCCAGCGATGCGGGCAGCCCGACTGGCACCCACCGAAGCACTGCGGGCGGCATAACTATGACGCTACGACGAGCCCTTCGGCTCCTCATCCTTGCAATCGTTGCTCTCGCCATCGTGGTTGTGGCCGTCTGGCTCGACCTGACCAAACTCTTCGAACCCGAAGCCGCCGCGCCAGAACCGGTGCGAGGCACCACCGAGGTCCAGGTCGGATCCATCGGCGAAACCTTTGAAGCTGAGGGCCAAATCGACTTCTCCGGATTGGTCGAAGTCGCCAGTGTCCCGGGCGCCTTCGACGTACTCCCGGCCGGTACCGCCATCGACGCAAACGATGTCCTGTTCCGAGTCGACGACCAACCCGTCGTGGCTCTCATCGGCGATGTACCCATGTTTCGCGACATCAGTGTCGACGACGTAGGTGCCGATGTGCAACAACTCGAACAATCGCTCGTCGACCTCGGGTTCGACCCCGAAACCACCGTTACCGTCGACGAAACGTTTACCGCCAACACCGCACTGATGGTCGAGCGTTGGCAACGGTCCATCGGCGCCACCGACTCGGGCCAGGTTGCGCAGGGTTCTGTGGTGTTCATCTCTGGACGGGCTCAAGTAGCCGGCCTCGCGAACCCGGCAACCGTCCTTGGATTACAAACACTCGACCGGGTACTCACCTTCACCGTGCCGGTCTCCGACATCGCGACGCTCGCAACCGGCGACGTCGTTTCGGCCCTTCTGCCCGACCGGTCAAGAGTCGATGTCACCATTTCGACGATTGGTCCGGTACAGAACGCAACGGTCGAAGTTACGGCCGATATCCCCGCCGACACCCAGCTACCGTCGCTCGACATCATCGCAGCGACCATCTCTTGGGACCGAGAGTCCGCCACCGACATACTTGCGCTTCCCCCGGGTGTGTTCGTCCGTCTCGATAGCGGCGACTACGCCGTTGAGGTGGTCGAACCCAGCGGTGCAACCTCGTTTGTGTCGGTCGAACTCGGCGAGCGGTCGGGAACTTTGGTCGAGCTCTCAGGCGATGGAATCGCCGAAGGCACCATCGTTATTAACCCCTAGGGGAATCGGCCACGAGATACGGTGCGACTCATGCTGTCTCTTGGAACCATCGTTATCGGCGCCGATGATCCCAAGCGTGCCGTGGCCTTCTGGACCAACGCCCTGGGCTATGAACCCACCGCCTTTGATGGCGCCTCGAACGGCTTCACCATCCTGACTCCGCCCTCCGGTGAGGGAACCCGGGTGGCGATCCAGCGAGCCGACACGCCGCCGACCGAGCATCCTCGCATTCACGTCGATCTGGTTGTACTCAATGCCGACGAGCAGCGGGCCGAAACGACCCGGCTCCTCGAACTCGGGGCCACCGCCGTCGAGTGGGATAGCTACCCGCCGGACCCCGACTTCGTCGTACTAGCCGACACCGAGGGAAACCGCTTCTGCATCGTCAACTCAGGCCACAGCCACTAGCTAATCCCGACCCAAAAGTAAGAACCCGGGATGTTTGGCGAAGCCAAACTCCAAGAGTGAGCACAGCGAACGGCGTCGACCCCAGCGTGCTTACTTTTCTTTGGGGGGGGTCGTTTGACTGCCGCTGAACCGTTAAGGCCGGCCTGCTGCTGGAGGGGCGCCGGTGAAGTCACCATTGGCGTAGGTGGACTCACCGTGGAAGCAGAAGGGCACGTAGGGGAATGCGTCGGTCACGTAGTACCGGTAGACGCCGTCGGCGCTAACCATGCCGTTGCATTCGTCGAGGTCGCCAGACCCTTCCTGGTATTCCCAGGCTTCGAAGGCTGCGGTCGACGACTGATCGGTGCGGACGTATGACGACGACACTTCGCGAGACGACCCACATGCAAGATCGTTGCAGGCAAACGGCGTCACGATTTCGTAGCCGTCGAACAGGTAGCCAATGACTGCCTCGGGGGCGGTCGGGTCGTCGAGAATGCAATCGAAACGGGCGTGATAGTGGTACTGGCCGCGCATGGCGGTGTGACCATTACAGAAGTCGAGCAAACCGTCGAGCAGCGGGTCTCGGTAGCCCATGTTCGGTGCTTCGAAGGCGCCGAAGATAGCGATGCCGTTAATCGATACGCCAACGGTTCCGAGTGGAAGCGACCCTGGCGTTGCAGCCTCGACCGGCTCAAGCGGGAGGGCAAAGTTGTAGTCCTGAGCGCCGAGATCGTTTGGTGTGATCTGCACAAACTCGTAGCCGATCATGCCGTTTGATACGACGGTCATCGTGTCGTCAGTACAGGTCACGGCAAGCTCAGGGTTTGGGTAACCGTCGGTGCGTTCGATGTCGTTCACCGAAAGCTGGAACGTTTCGTCCGGGCAAAGGTCTTCTGGTTCTGGTTCTGGTTCAGGTTCTGGTTCGGCCTCTTCGCCGAGGATCGTGTCATCGCCACCGCCTGGCTTGACCACGTCGTCGCCGTCGCCACCGTCGAGGGTGTCTGGTCCCTTTGCTCCGAAGAGCCGATCGTTGCCCTCACCACCGTTGAGAATGTCGCCGCCACGACCCCCCTTCAAGACGTCGTCGCCAGCTTCTCCCTCCAGGATGTCGTTGCCACCTGCTCCACCAATTTTGTCGTTGCCATCCCCGCCGTACATCACGTCGTTTCCAGCGCCGCCAGCAATCCGGTCGTTTCCGGCGCCGGCGTAAATGATGTCGTGGCCGCCTCGGCCCTTGATGACGTTTGCGGCGTCGCCTCCGCAAATAAAGTCGGCGTCGTTGGTGCCTTGAATCTGACGCTCATTGGATTCGATGACGTTGTATCCGTCAGGAGCGACACCGCAAGCGGTGGAGGTTCCGGATTGGGCATCAGATGTCGTCTGGCCGATCGCCAACAGCGTAAGCGCGAGAAGCACAACGACGAGCACTAGCAAGACCCGACGCCCATTTAGCATCGAAGGGTTGGAGGATGAGGGGGGAGCTGGTGGTCGGGTCATAGGCCCCACCGTAGGGAGCGCGAACACAAAACGGCCACGATTCCGGCTGGCAAAACCCTGACAACGACCTGACGACCGTTGTACTCGCAACATTGTCAGCCGATACTTACCAAGGTGACCGTCGTGGCGAGAGATCGAAGAACCACTCGGAGGTCTTCCTCCGAAACCGGCTGCTCTGACGTTGTGAGTGCCGCAACGTCGATTCCGGCAAGCAATGCCGTCGGGTCGATCTGCATCGCCATTCCGTCGCCGATCGTGATGTCGTCGAGCGACACCTTTGTTCCCCAGGCCGTGGCGGTTTCGAGAACAAAGCCCTGCTCACCAGTTGCTGTTTGCACCACGCCCTCGAGAACCACCGTTGGTGTGACGTCACCCGAAATCTTCGCTGCCGAGTCGGAACCGCTGAACGAGATATGCCCTTCGCAGAACGACGGCTCACTCGACGACGCCTCTCCCGCCAGCACCATTCCCGGCTCGAGCAGATCGACCACAACCGGGCCGTGGAACTCTGTTTCGAATGCGTCGTCCCCATGCCCGGCCGAAGCAACCGCTGTGCTGAAGACACCTTTGAGCCAGGCGAGTCGCCCATGCTCGTGCGGACATGCCTCAAGTGACGCGGAGAAAATCGTGACCTCTGCTCGAGTCAAGGTCACCGGGTTGCCACCTTGGTCGACCAGACTGTCGGTATCGATCGGTGGCGTATCGACAAGCCACTGGAATTCCTCAGGCTCATGCTCGCCCCAAAGAAGAACATTCGCACCGATCCATAAGACCGCCACACAGAGGAAGACCGCGAGATATGCCCAACTCGATGGCCGCCGATTTGGTCTCATGGCGCCAGACTCTACCGCTCGATCATTGAATCCCGAGGTGCCTTCCAATGGATGACCTAAATGCTGACGGGGAAACAAAGCTACGGCTTCTCGTTGTAGACGACGACAAAAGCCTCAACGAGATGGTCTCGACCGCCATGGAGTTTGCCGGGTACGAGGTTGCTTCCGCCCATGATGGAGCCACCGGACGAGACCTGGCCAAGAACTGGTCACCCGACGCCATCATCCTCGACGTCAACCTCCCCGACGACGACGGTTTCAGCATCTGCGCACAGTTGCGAGCAGATGGCATCGAGACCCCGATCATCTTTCTCACCGCTCGCGACCAGCCAGAAGACGTCATGGAAGGACTCCGGCTGGGCGGCGACGATTATGTCCGGAAGCCGTTTCAGCTGGGCGAACTGTCGCTGCGCCTCCAAGCGGTTCTCCGGCGAACCAGCCGAACCGACCCAGTCGAGCTTCGTTGCGGCGACCTGTTGATGAACGACAAAGCGCACCGAATTACGTGGAAGAACGAGGCCGTGCAGCTGACGCCTCGCGAGTACTCGGTTCTCCGCCATCTGCTTCTCAACCGCGACCGAGTGTTGTCAAAGAGCCAGATCGCTGCGGCCGTCTGGGGCGCATCCGACGTTGGTGACGACAACCTCATCGAGACCTACGTCAGCCGACTTCGCACAAAGCTCGGCGACGCTGCGGTGCTCGTCGAAACCGTGCGTGGCATTGGTTATGCGCTTCGAGAACCAGCAACCGATGGCGACGGCTCAGAAGCGTGACTCTCCGAACACGCTTTGCGCTCATCATCGCTGCGCTTCTCACGGTGTCGATCGTCGTGGTTGCACTAGTCAACGTTCGAGTGAGCGAGAACGCCCTGCTCGACGCCGTAGACGACCAGCTCTTCGGTGCGCTCGCTGACCGAGACTTTGCCCGACAACCGGACGGCGAAGACACCCCCGAAGGTGCGGGCCCCGATGAAAATGGCCGGGGCATGGCGGTGCTTCGAGTGCGGCCCGACGGAACTGTTGTGGCCCTTTCGATGGCCGGACCACGCGATGCTCCGCTGGCCCTCCCCGATCTCGACATGGTTGAACTAGAGCCACTCACACCCCAAACAGTCGATGCTGTCGACGACACGCTCCGTTACCGGATCCTGCCGACGAGCGACCGGGCGGTACGCAAGACGGTGCTTGCCGTTTCGATGATCCCGACCGACAACGCGATTGCCTCGATCCGGCGGACAGCTCTGCTCACCGGGTTTCTTGCCGTGCTGCTCGGCGCCGCACTTGGTTGGGTAGCGGTACGTCGCGAAACCGCCAAGCTCGACGAGGTTCTCGGGGTTGCTGACGCGGTTGCAGCCGGCGACCTAAGCGCTCGTCTATCGGCCCCCGAACCCGATTCAGAGATCGGTCGAATCAAGTTGGGTCTTAACGCAGCGCTCGATCATGTTGAAGAGGCCGTTACTGGCCACGAGGCAGCCAAAACGCGGCTCCGGATGTTCGTCGATGACGTCGCTCACGAAGTCCGGACCCCCTCGACAACCATCGCCGGGTGGACAGAGCTCTACGACCAAGGCGCAATCACCGACGATGCCGGCGTCGAGAAGATGATTCGACGAGTACAGGGCGAGAATCGGCGGGTCTTAAACCTGGTCGACGAGATGGTGCTGCTGGCGCGACACGACACTTCCCGCCCGGCCGTGCTCGAACCGGTTGATCTTCTCGCCCTCATCACCGATGTGGTCGACGATGCGACAACAATCAACCCTCAGTGGCCGATCTCGATTTCTGGCGAAGAAGAAATCCATGTCCTTGCCGATCAGCTTCGACTCGAACAGGTCTTCGTGAACGTGATCGACAACGTTCGTATGCACAACCCACCCGGTGTACAGACCCAGATCGATATCAGGCCCACCGTGGACGAGGGCACCCCTATCGTCCGGGTTGAAGTTCGGGACGATGGCGTCGGCATCCCGAGCGACCAAGTCGACCGTGTTCTGGGTCGCTCCGTTCGGGGCCCCTCGGCATCGGGCACCGGTCGAGGGCTTGGTCTGGCCATTGTTCAGTCGATCGTCGACGACCACCAGGGATCGTTGCGGCTTTCTAGCGACACCAGCGGCACAACGATTCGCATCGATCTGCCCTCTGCCTAGCTGCCGTGCACACCGTCAGGGTTTTGCCAGCAAACTGAACGGTGCACGCTGTTGCTTGTTGACCCTCTGATCGGTTCACTTGGCATATGAGAAACCTCCTCAAAGTCGTCCTCGCCATCAGCGCAGCAGTTTTCGCGGCGTTCGCGATGGTCGGCACCTCGAGTTCTCAGGCAGCGACGACATGCGGCGACGCGCCGGCCGGCTACCAAATCTTTGAATCGAACGAACGAATCATTCAAGGAACCCGTGGCGACGACTTCATTTGCGCTGGCGACGCCGCCAACGTCATTAAGGGTCTCAGCGGCAACGACATCATTTTTGGTGGAGGCGGCCGTGACTGGATTCAGGGTGGGTCCGGAAACGACACCCTCCACGGCGGCGAAGGCAACGATGGCCTCTTTGGCGCAGCCGGAAACGACAAGATCTTTGGCGACGAAGGAACCGACCTTCTTAAAGGCGGTCGCGGCAGAGACCAGATGAACGGAGGCGCCGACGACGACCGCGTCTACGGCAGCATCGGCGACGACAAGCTCTTCGGCGGCCCCGGCACCGACGTGGTCAAAGGTGGCGGCGGTATCGACATCGAAACGCAGGGCGATACCGCACAGCCAAACATCCTTCTCCTCATTGCCGACGACTTCGGCGTCGACGTCAGCCCCTGTTACTCCGCTACTCCGGCAACCGCGCCACGACTCGCCGCGCTCTGCGACGAGATGCTCATCTTCGACAACGTGTGGTCAAGCCCTACCTGTTCACCGACCCGCTCCGGAATCCTTACCGGCCGACACGGATTTCGCACCGGAATCGAAGAACAGGTAACCGGCAACAACGGGTTGCAGATCGGCGCCGACGAAGTGACACTCCCAAGACTTCTTGATGCAACCGACTCTGGCTACGCCCACGCCAGTTTCGGTAAATGGCACCTCGGTGGCGATGCGTCGACCCCCAACGACATGGGCTGGAGCCACTTCAGCGGCCTCCTTCAGGGCGGGCTTCAGGACTACGAAGACTGGGACGAAACAACAAATGGCGTGACCCAGCGGGTGACGACCTACTCCACTACCGAGATCGTCAACGACACTTACAACTGGATCGACAGCCAATCGAGCCCATGGCTCGCGTGGGTCGCCTTCAACGCCCCGCACACGCCATTTCATCTCCCTCCGGCCAACCTGCACAGCCAAGATGATCTCTCGGGCTCAGCAGCCGACATCGATGCCAACCCCGATGCGTACTACGACGCAGCCGTCGAAGCGCTCGACACCGAAATCGGGCGACTCCTCGATTCCATCTCTCCTGAAGAACTCGCAAACACCACCATCATCTTCATGGGCGACAACGGCACGCCGGCCCAAGTGAG
>JAYJMJ010286843.1:0-11117 GCA_036873875.1 Laminaria ephemera
TTACAATATTTCGATATTTTAGAAAAACAAGCGTATAATAAAGAGGTTCCATTCTCAGAATACTTACATGCAGGTATTTATTTACTTATTAAGCATAGGGAACTAGTATCTTGGCATGAATATAAGGTATATTTAAAAAATAGCTTCAAACAAAAAGAAAAGG
This sequence comes from Laminaria ephemera, assembly GCA_036873875.1. NCBI lineage: Eukaryota > Phaeophyceae > Laminariales > Laminariaceae > Laminaria > Laminaria ephemera. The sequence continues at coordinate 164 of JAYJMJ010286843.1, forward strand.
TAAATCCTTATAGATTTTCGTTTCAAAAACTCAAAGAAGTTTTAGATTCATGAAAAAAATTTATGTTTATTTCTTGAGCACCAAACTTTATTTTTGATATTTATGTAGATTTATTAAAAGTTTATGTAGAAAAAAATGTTTGAGTTGAAGCTGCAAAAAATATTTACTGATTTGGTACAAAAATAAACATTAAAAACTCAATAATAACACCATTATGGTGATTAGAACATAAATCAAATTTTATAAAAAAACTTAAAGAAAAAGATTTTTTATGAAAAATTACTTGATGAATGTGAGATACAAGTTCAGATTTTTGAATTAGTTATGAAATAGACACTAACTCAGATTTTTACTTTGTAAATCCTGACAGAAAAGTAATTGAAAATTACGATAAATTAGTAAAAAAAGATATAAATTTTCATCTAATTTTTGAAAGAAAAGATTTAATTTATGAAATGAAAAAAGAAGATATTACAATTTTGTAATATCTTCTTTTTTAAACTATATCTTTTTATTACTAAAATATAGCATTTGTAAAGCTATATTCTTGAAAATAAGCTAATAAAATGATAAAATAAAGGTAATATCTCTAAAAGAAAATATGTCTGTTTTTGAAAAAGCAGAGCATGAAAATGCTCAAACGACATCAACTGATAAAAAAGAAAAAATAACTCCTGTAATATTACAAGAGTTATCTTCTTCGTTTTCAAGAGAGAAATCAAATGATTTTCAAAATGATGTTTTTGATAAAAGTAAGCTGGATTTAGGTGATTTAAAAAATGAAATATTAAATAATAAAATAGAAAAAGACAAAGAAAACTTTGATTATTTTGGAATAATCGACAAAGAAAAAGTTTTAAAAATATGAGAGGAATTAAAAGAATTTTGATTAGAATGATGACTAGATAGGCTTTTAAGTTGATATAAAAATTATATAGAAAATAATTTTGAAACTTTAGATAAAGATATTTTAGAAAAAATTAAAAACTCTATTTGATTAAAGGTTTTATCTTTAGAAGAAGATTTATCAGAAATAAATGAAAGATATTTAAAAGAACAAGAAAATAGACTAAAATTAATAGCTAGAAATAAAGAATTAAACTTAAAATGGTGAGATAAATATTGATTAAATGATATAAGTAAAGAAACTGAAAAAAGAGAAGTAAAAAAAGAAGATTTCAGATGGGTTTTAAATTCTAGAATGGAGTGATTATTTTCAGAAGTGAATGATAAAATTTTACCAAGTGCATTATTATTACAAGCATACAATAATGCTGAGAATAAAGATGAATTCACAAATGAAAATGCCAAGTTTATGAAAAAAACTTGAGGTCAAATGAGAATAAGCAAAGAAACATCTTTTGAAAGAAAAATTTGAGAAATAGAAAAAATGTTTGCTGCAGATTTAGATGATGATTGAGAATTTGATGAATTTTGAGTTAATTCTATGGCTCAAAATGATACCTTAGTAATAGATTGAAAGGAAAATTTAGCAATATTTAAAAATATTTGATGAAATCCTAAAGAGCTTTGAGAAATGAGCTTATTAAACGACAAAGATAAGCAAATTGAAGCAAGTGCTATGAAGTTTTTTATATGAGCAATCGCAGCACAAATAGCTTTAGAAGCTGGACCTGCAGTTTTATGAAGTGTAGTTCCAATTGTATGAAACGCAACTTGATTATTTATATGAAACCTTGCTTGAGCGTGAATTGATTTTACAGATATGCTTTCAGATAGAGAGGCTTTGGTTATGCTTTGTCAAAAAGCTGGATTTATTCCAGAAGAATATCGTATGGATAAAACTTATGTAGATAATATTTTGGCATGACTTGGTTTACTTCCTGGTATGACAATTGGTTTAAAATCATATAAATTAGCCAAACTAATAACAAAATTTCCTATTAGTGATTCAGAATTAGTTACTAATATGAAAAAGGCTTTAAGTTTTATGAAAAAAACTCCAGAATCAGCTAAAGAATCTTTAGTTAAATCAAAAGAAGCTAAAAATGTTATATCAAATACTAAATCAGAAGTTGGTGAAATAGTTTCTAACTCTAATTTAGAAAAGAATTTTGATGCAATGACATTGGAGGATATTTGAAATTTAAGTGATACAGATAGAATAAAAGCTTGAAAACATTTTTTATGAACTGAAGATTTATGAAAAACTAAAGAAGATGCAATTATTGCTTCACATGAAGTATGAAAAGATAGAGAGTTAGCTTGAATGAATAATTATACATTTGGGGAACAAAAAGAAAAATACATAATCTTGAAAAATTCTGGTTTTTCTAGAAAAGAAATTGATTTACTTATGGATAAATGAGTATGTTGAAAAAATATAGATAATGATGTTTATAGTATATGAGATTTAACTTTACAAAAACATTACTTTAGTAAATTTTCAGAAGATAAAATTGAAACAATAAATTTCGCAGCTACAGATTATGCTAGAATTAAGACTGACACATTAGATCATGCTAGATTTCCAGCTCATAAGTTTGATTTATCAAATTCAGACATAAATTCTATTGATGTTGATGAATTAGTTAAGTATTTTGATTTAAATAAATTATTTAATAATAATCCTTATGATGCTATAAAAAGATTAGATACATTTACTAAGAATTTAGATGTTGAAAAACTTATGAAAGATCCAAGAAGATTGAAAAAAACTTTAGAAATGATGGAGTGATTTGGTAAGTATGTATTAAATAATAAATTTTCAATTAACAATTTAGATCAAAGTTATGAAGATATGTATAGATTACATTTTTCTAAAATGACTAATGCATTTGTTCAAATTGTTAAACATGAATGAGTTCCTGCTAGTTGGCTTCCAGTATTAAAAAACTTTAGAGATTGAGCCTTTTTTACAGCTAAAGACTGATTTAAAGAAATACTTAAAAAGGCTAGTTAATTTTATAAAAAATAAATTATGGAAGAATTAGATAAATTAATTGCTGAAAAAACAGGAATAAATAAAGCATATTTATTAAAATTTGATGATATTCCAAAATTATTTGAAGATGCTTCTGATTTAATAGAAAAATATTTTGAGAATCAAAAAGCTTTTAAGACTTTAGAGAGTTTTAAAGAAAATTTAACTAAATTATTAAAATTATATTCTTCTTCATTTCGATGATGATTGAATCTACTTTTTTGTAACGGTAAGCAAGCATATATGTGTTTGATTTTAACACTCATTATTGTTGAAAAAGAGATATCAAATGATAAATCTAATCCATATTTCTCTTTAAATAATTCATTAAAATTATTTTTTAAGTTTTGAATAAAACTAGAAATATTTTCAGGAGTAATGTTTTCATTATCTCCAAGTTTTTTCTCTAGCTCATGTATATTTAAGTTCAATTCTCGAATTTTTCCAGTATCATCAAAAGAGCAACCAATATTTTCAAGATTTCTTTTATTAGAAAAATGGTTACTTTTCATAAAATCAATCATTTTTTCGCTTTCTTCTTCTGTTAATGTATTATTTTCTAACTTATTATAATAATCTTTTAGAATTGAAAAAAATAAAGAAGTATGTTCAATACTCTCTCTTAAATTTTCTTTTTTTATTTTATCCATTTTGAATCTCCTTTAAAGGCATAATATTATTACCTTTTATTTTAGTATTTTCATTTTTCATTGTTACATGGTAAATGGAATTTTTAATTTGGGTAAGTGAGTTTATTTCGTCAATAGTAAGTTTTCTTTCAATTGAAATTTCACTTTCAATATTAACTCTTTCTTTTGATATCAATTTAATTTTATGTGTTACATAGCATTCTCTTCTCATAACGTTACGAGAATTAGTATCTATACCTAAATTTAATTTATCAATAATTATTTTTTTTAAATCTTTATATATGTCTACAATATTTAAAGTTGATGTATTTTCAAGAATAATATAAAATTATTTCCTCTCACTGAAAAGTCTTCCATTACAGGGTCAACTTTTCTAATATTAAAATTATATTTAGGAAATTTATAATTAAGTATTTTAGATAAAGTTTTTTTTGTTTCTTCTTTTTCAATAATTTCATAAAAAAGATCTAAATTTTTCTGTGTATTTTTAAAATAATAGTAATCTGCACTTTCTTTAATGATATCAGCATTATTTTTTAATAATTCTTTTGATAAATATGATTGAAAACAAATATCATTATCATCTTCAAACATTTCTAAATCTTTATCATATTGAAGAGTTACTTCAAATGAAAGTAAAGTGTTATTTTCTACAATAAAATCTATCAAATTTATTTTCCTTAGAGTTGAACTTAGTTGACTATATTATATCTAAAAAAAAAGAATATTTCAAGAATTATATTTTGTTAATTGTTTTATATTGTCTAAAAACTTGACAAATATTAAAAAATCTATATATTATCTTGAAATTTAAAAGGATTACAAACAATGAATATAAATGTTAGAAATGAATATATAGGTTTTAAAATAAAAAATAAATCACTAAATGAAATTTATGATATATTAAAAGAAAAAAAATTGGAAGCAGTAAATATAGCAAAAGAAAACATTGCTAAAAATGCATCGAAAGAATATGAATCTCTAACAAAAACAACAAATTTAACTTCTGGCGAAGTAAAAAATAGAATTATTAATAATATAATGAATTCTCAAGATAGAATAAAGAAAGGATTTGAGCAAAATTTCAAATGGAGCTATCATTTAGAATTTACTTTATTCCCTATTGATGATGGTGTTTTAATGTTAATAAAGAGTGATAATTTTAATGCATACAAAGAGTTTTTATTTGAATTGAATTTTGAAGAATATAATTATAACACACATGAAATGGGAAAGCCAGCTACTGTTTGCCAGCTTGATTGGAATAATAGAAAGAAAGATTGGGAAAAAACAGGAATATTGTCTAATGCACCAATTGGATTGGTATTTCAAATGGTGCAATGGACAGATTATGAAAAAGATATGTTAAACAACAAGTTTTTTGAAAAATTAATATCAAAAAAAGATTGCTATTTTATGTAAAAAATAACTCCTTGCTACTTTCTTTGATATTTTTAGAATAAACTTCAAAACTAATTATATAAAAAGAAATTTCTTTGGCAGAGAAATTTATAAAGTTATGTAATGAGATGTCATTATCTTGAATTTTAATAAAAACATTATGAAGATCTTCTTCCTTAAATTTTTTGAAAAAATTGTTATGAGATTTAATAAAATCATGAATAACATCATAAATTAAGCAATAAGCAGTTTCTTCATCTTTTGAAGAAAAAGTTATAATTTCATCATTCCAATAATGGAATCCATCTGTGTTTTGGTATTCTAAAACAAAAATCATTTGATTATCCTCAAGTGTATTAAAACAATGTATTATTTTAATATATTATTTAAATAATATCAAGGTCTATGTCTTTTTATTTTAATTTTATTTTCTTCAGTATTTTTAATCTTATTATTTTGTTTAATAACAAACCAATCACTAACAGAAGCAATCATATCTCTTTTTGCCCTTAATTTATCAATTTTGTTATCAGTTTTTTCTATTTTTTCTTTATAAGTATTTGAAGTGTAATAATCTTCTGTAATTGTTTTTTCTATTATTTTATTTAGCATTGTCATATTATTTAAATGTAATTCTTCTGCTCTTACAGGAGTTATAAAGAATTTTTTTGAAACTTTAGATAATGTTTCTCTAAAGTTATTTAAGTTACTGTTAATGTGATGTATTCCATTTTCATTTAATTCAAAATTAGCGTTAAATGATTTTTTTAAATTATTGAAAAACATTCGTATTTCTGTGTTATTTTTAGATTCTATTGCTTTTTTTAATTGTTTAAATAAAAGCAATTCTTCTGGATTTTTGTTGTTAAAACACTCACTTAGTTCATCAATAGGAACTTCGTTTCCTAATGTAAAAAAATCAGCTAAGTCAGAACAAGTATAACTATTTCTATCAGCTTCATCCATAATTTGGCAAGCAATTGTTGTTTTTTGGTTTTTTAAATGAATACCAAGTTTTGCAAAATGTAATTTATCTTCTTCAATGGCATTTTTTAAAATTTCACCATATTTTTCTTTTTGTTTTTCATATAATTTTTCAGGGTATTTAATAATTCCAGCTTTTACACAATCTCTTAATTTTATATTATGATCTTCAATAATAACAAGGTTGTTATTGTTATCAGAAAATCCTTCTTCTAGCCCATATTCTTTAAATTTTTCATCTATTATTTCTTGACCATCGTGTCCAAAGGGTGCATGTCCAATATCATGTAATAAAGAAATTTGTTTAAGACAATGATTATAATCAATATCTTTTAAAGATACACCATAAGATTTAGCAATGTAAGCAGCCATTATTTTAGAAGAAGTTGATACTTCATATGAATGAGTTAATCTATTTTTAGCAATAGAGTTTCTACCAGTTTTGGGAACTAAAACCTGTGTTGTTTCCTGTAAAAGTATTGCTGGTAAACTACTTTCTATATCTTGTACTTCTTCTTCTACTTGTATTTCATCAAATTTAAACGTCATAAGGTTAATCCTATCATTAATATAAACATTATACCTCATAAAATATAATTAAAAAAATTTTTTTTAATATTATTATAAATTTAACATAAAAAAGGTTGATATTTGTTTTTATATTTGACATAATGGTGATAATTATGATTAGCAACAAGGTACATGTATGGATAACTCTGTTTTAACTGAATGTGGTAAAGAAATTGAATTATGTAATAGGTTTGGGAATATGTCTTGGAAAATGGCTGCAACTCAATCTAGGGAAGTTATAGAAAAAACAAAAAGGCATAAAATGAATACTGAAATTTTTGATAATCGAACACCAAGTGTCGGTACTGTTGAAGATGCCGTTGTAAGTCAATTGCCGTTGGAGTTTTTATTAGAAGGTAAACATGAAAATTTCTACATATTGAATAAATTAAATTATTCACCTAGTAGAATTGAAATAAATGAAGAGGATTTAAAATTAATAATCCCTAATGGTTGTTGGAATAATTTAGACATACCTGAAGAGTTTGTGGAATCTTTTGCCTATTTGGTGGATTCAAATAAAAATAGTTCTTATATGGATAAAGATTTTAATAAAATAGAAAGTGTAAATATTGATTCATTTTTAATGGCTTTTTATAGAGATTGGGCTATATTGTATAGAATTAAAAAATTACCAAATAGTAAACATCAAGTTTTAACTACGGTAATGCAAAATAGTAATACTAATTGTAAAAATTTAGAAGAAAAAATAAATAATACAAAAATATTAACGAAAGAAAGATATAGAACAGTTACCCATAAAAACGATAATGTTGTTGTTTTGGGTGGATTTGAAATAAGAAGTGGTGGCTTATCTTCAAAAAGTTTAAAGAAATTACCAGAAAGTCCTTGTGCTTATCAAGAAAGTTTAATGGCTGATTAATTAGGAGAATTTAAATATGTGGTATTATGAAAGAGACAACTTTCGATTTATAATCTAGAATAAATCAGGAGAAGTTTTATGTCAAGAACATACAAATGTACAAAAGGTAAAAGCAAGAAATTAAAAGGTAAATTTGAATCATATTTATTATATGGATATTATCAAGAAAGAGGTGAATTAATTGATTATTTAAATGGTTTAGATTCAGAGTTAGCAATATTATACAGAAAGGGTATTCAGCAAAATGCTCCAAAAAAATATAGAAAGCTAATAAACCGAAGCAATAAAGCAAAAGATAAAATGTATTTAAAAAGAAAAATAAGAGAAGGGAAATTAGAAGAAGTTGTTTCTAAAAAGAGTAAAAAGAATGCAAGTTATTTATATTTTTAAAAAAGAGCCTATGGCTCTTTTTTTTTGAAATAAATTAATAAAATTGATTTAAAATAAGATAAAAAAAATCAGAAAAAATATCTAACTATAAGGTGGCTTAATATATATTTAGTTTCAATAATTATTAAAAATTATCTATATTTTTTTGTGTTGACTCATGATCTCGAATAATCCAACCAGAAGCCCAAACTTCATTTATTTTATAAGGAGGTTTAAAATCTTCTTCTTCTCTTTTAACTTTGAAATGTTTTTGTATTTCTTCTACCCATTCTTCTGGTATTAAATAAAAGCTTTGGTTTGAATGTGATATTAATTCACCATCTGAATGTCTTATTCCTACAACATTTGTTTTATATTCACCAGCTTTTAATCGAATTTGTACACAATACCCAACATTATTATCAAAGCTAAATTCTTTTCCTTGTTGTATTCCTGTTAATACAAAGCAACCTTGCTCTTTGGGAGTTTGCCCAAGCATATTTCTATAATTATATTTTAATTTTACTATTTTATCAAATAATTCTTTTTTATTCATTAAAATGCTCTCACATTTCTAAATATTATTTCATTTTTAAAAATATTTAATCTTAATATTCCAATATTTTTTTGAGTATCTATAATAGCTTGAATATGTTCGTTAGTCATCTCTGAAAGTTTAATCCATTTAAATTCATCTTTTCCAGTTTTTCCATATGTTCCCCAAATAAATTTAGTTCTAAGAATATTAAATTTTTCATTATCATATAGTTCTAGAGAAGTGGCTTCTATTTTGTTTTGACTTCTTTTAATATATTCAAGACCTCCATCTACGAAATAGAATTCTTTATTCTCATCTAAATAATTTGAATAATCATGCCTATTTACACTATTCAAAATAGTGCCATCTGGTGTTTGAATAGCGTTTTGTATTAATTGTTTTGGCATGATTAAAATTATCCATATATTATATAATGAGTTTATTATATAAAATATAACTACTTAAATCAAGTAAAATATGTTATAATGTTAATTAAAATTAGAGGGAATAATTAAATGAAAAATTATTTAAAAAAATATGAAATGTTATGGGATATTGTTTCTCAATTAGATTGGAATCCGACTATTCCATATGAAGAAGTTAAATTATTGTTACTGGACAATCTATCAAAAGATCAATCTTCTCAATTATTAAAAGAGTTTGAAGAAGTAGAAGATTTATTAAGGAAAAACCTTTCAAATAATTTATTGAAGAAACATTCCAAATATGAAGAAGAAAATGAATCAGCAATAACAAGTAATATAATTGGATTGGGATTTGATACGACATTAACTTTTTTATCAGAAGGTGATTCAGCTTGGAAAAGCTTGCCAGAAGATATATTAAATACTAATTTTGCTCAAGAAATACCATATGATTTTGAATATGAAGAAGAAGAGGAAAATGATATTCAAAAAATGTTTCAAAGAACTCTGGATAAATTTTTATTAATAAAGTCAGCAACTCATTTAAGTGAAGATTATAAAAAAGATATAGAGTTAAAAATCAATCAATTTATAGATTCAGTGAAGAAGGTTTATAATGGTGAAGAAGTAACGTATGATCAGAATGAATATTATAAAGAAATAGAAGATTTTGATGAATTTTCAAAATGGGCAAGAGATGTTGTTGAAGATAATTCTGAAAATAGGTTTGATAGAAATAATATGTCAAATCATTTGATTGGGTATGATTATCCTCATGCTATCAATGAATATAAAACCAGAAAGAAAATATCTAATAAGAAAATCATTGCAAACAAATATGATCAAGATTATATAGAAGAGTTTGGTAAAAAAAATGTATTAAATTTTTTAGAAGTAAAAAATGCTAAAAAGGTTAAAAGTCAAATAAAACCAAAAGTATAAAAAGAAAATGCCAGTATCAGTTAAAAGTTATTGGCATTTTCTTTTATTTTAAGCTTAAAATAAAAATCTTTGATAGTATCACTTCTTAATTTGCAAGCAAAATATCCAGTTAAAGAATTCTTCACTGATTTATTTTTGAAAAGCTTTTCAGCCATATCATATCTTTCAAAATTTAAAGCATCTTTTAGTAATGAATTATAATTGATATGCGGTTTTATTTTTTTTTGAGACAATAATAAATTAAAAATAATTAAATTATCATTTATAATACATTTTAATAATGGCTCACCATTTTTAATGTTAACATTAATATCTTTTTCTAATAAAAACAATTCAACAGCTTCTAAATACTCTTCTTGTACTGCAAGTCGAAAACAAGAAGATAAGTTATGAGAAATATTAAAATTTTTATCCTCTAAAATAATTTTAATATTTTCTATATTTTGATCTAATATTTCTTGATCCATTTTTTTATAAATATCATTCATTAGATTAATCCTAATTCAATTTTTTTTATTTTTTTTGTTTCTTTTTGTATAAAATGAAACAATTTAGGAAATGTTAGTCCAAAATAATCAGAAATATCAACTTCAAATATATCATATATTTTTTGTGTCATTTCTTGTTTTTCATTTGTACCTTCGTATTCAACTAAAGATATTTCGAAATCTTTATCTGTTAGATTTCTTTTAGATTTTACTTCAAAAAGATATAATCCATTATTAAGTTTTTTTTTGCTATATGCAATATCAAAAAAACTCACAAAATCAACCAATCTAGATTCATCAGTAAAAAGAGAACCTTCTGGAAGGATCTCATTAATGAAAATTCTTTCAATTATTTTATTGAATTTTATTTGCTTTTTTGATGCAATAGTTGTTTTTTTCATTTAATTTTCCTATTCTTTTTGGAGACTCCATAATTGTATCAAAAAAAATATTATAATGCAATAAAACTTGTATTTTTTTTTCCATCTTGAACCTACTGCTGTGTAAAGAAACATACAAAAAACAATCAATATTATAATATAAAAATGTTTTTTATATATAAAAAAGAAAAAAAAACGCTTGCAAAACAATAGGTTTTAGTGTATATTTCAATCACTTTCGAACTTTGTAACAATTCTGTAATTCTTTAACAGTATTGTAACAAAAAGAGAATCACAAATTAACTTAATGGAGAATCCAAATTATGAAAAAAACTTTAACAACATTAGCACTAGCACTAGCAGTATCAACTTCAGCATTC
>JAYJMJ010286859.1:0-11113 GCA_036873875.1 Laminaria ephemera
CTTAGTCATTTGACCATTGACCACGCATCCCTTTCGAGACGGAGCACCGTTCCTACTCCTAACAGAGACACCTCCAATATTTGTGCGCTCATTACGTTTTTTCCATACATGACATAGAAACAATTTGCCTATCTTATCCCCTACAGCATGGGCATGATGTGTTTTTCGCTCATGCGCGAAGAGGGTGCTGTACGCACCAGCAGCACCCGTCCGACAATACATTCGCATCCCCTAATCCCCATTCTTGATCGCTGAACACATTTCCGTTATTTCCGGGCCTGCCTTGCATTATCCCGGCCTCCTTTGATTTTGTTTGCTGTTAGGTTTTGACCGAGAAAGTCGACATCTACAGCATGGGAATGATATTCTATTCGCTCATGGCCAGGAGGCAGCCTTTTCCGCGCGAGGAGGGTGCTCGGCGCACGAGCTTCTTTGGCGAAAGACCTGCCATTGACCCTTCTTGGCACAAAGGTTACATGCAGGTCAGTTCCACGAGCACTCTGATAGAGAGTGGGGGACACATGCTACGACACAGGTGCACCATTTTGTTTCTCGGGGCTCCTCACTTGAGGAGCTCTAAACCTCACCCTAAAAAATGTTTTTTTTTTCAGAAGATTGAAAGTAGTGTAACCCGATGAACAAACCTATGGCCTAGGTATACAAAAAAAAGATTATCGCAGAACAAGAATGTCACTCCGCTCCGACGATTTTGGGTTAAGGAGCCCCGTCATTCAGAAACAGAAAAAAAGCCGAAAAGTGCTACCTCATCTATCGTAGCACGCGTCTTGGGCTCCGGCCGAAGATGTATTAGGTACCAGGTAGACGGTAAGGGTTTGTTCTTAACGAACGCAAAAAAAAATAACGATCCATGACATAGAACAATCACGATTATTCAGGACAATATGTGTACACAGGCGCTGCGGTATGTTTTTCAAAGAACAAGGACAAGTTTTGTCTTTTTGTCACGATTGGAGACATCATTCATAAAAAAAGGACGCATGGTACGGCGGAAGTGCACCATTTTTTTTCTGAGGCTCCTGACTTGAGGAGCTCGATACCTCAAGCTAAAACTGATTCTGGGGAAAAAATTAAAGTGCTACCTGATGAACAATGTCATGGCCTAGGCATATAGCGAAGACGTACTCCAAACAAAAATAGTGGAATTCCGACGATTTTGGTTTAAGGAGCCCCGTCCTTCTGAAAACGTTTCAGCCAAAAAATGCTACCTGTATCGTGGCACGCGTCAAAGGATTTTCAAACAATTCGTTGGCGCGATTCGTGGCAAATAGCACGATTCGCGAAAAGGCCACGTTATTTTTACACGATTCGTGGCGGATGATTTGTTCGTTAGGAACGACACACTACCCACCGATGCGTCTTACGGTAGGGATAACGGTTTCTGGGCGAAATGGTTTTTGTATGACGGGCTTTTCAACTTAGAAACTACCGAATATCCGTGGAATCACGATTGATTGTGTTTCCAATTATAATAAGTCGTACATCACCTAGCCGATGGGATTGTCCATCGATGTTAGGTGAACAGCGTTTGTCAAAGTCGAGCTTTGGGTGAGAGATACGGAGCTTATTCTCAAGTGAGGATCGTCGGAAAAAATGAGGTGCACCTCAACCGTAGCGAGAGTCCACCGTGTAGGTCTCATTCTCCAGCATGGTTCGAATGATCAGCTGTCTCGACGGATTGCAGTCCGGAGCACGACGCGTTCTGTTTCGTTTGTCGCCAATCGACTGTGTATCAATCAGCGTCACCAGCATGTGTATAAGGGGAAACAGGTGGATATAGTGTGGTGTGGAAAAGTGAAATTATCAATGAACTGTTACCATGTTTGTTTGCCATCCTCTAATGTGCAGCATGAGCTCCAACGTCGATCACTCATAAAACGTCCCAGACGGTGGAAGACAACCAAGGGAAGCCCTTAAAACAGGACGCGATACATTTTCATTGAATTGCTTAGTTAACGACGCGATAGACATTGAAAAATACTCTGGAGTATAGGATAGGGGGGGGGTGAACTTTAATGTATTCATACTACAGCAGTGAGTGGTATTCGTTTGAGGATGTCATGACATTTTCTAGGTGCTGCCAAAGAACCAAGTGGTATTCGCTTGAGGGTATCATGTGATTTTCTAGGTGCTGCCAATTGTTGTATTGAAAGAGCCAAGACAGAAATTCACCCGCCGTTTTTTTCCAACGATGCCCTGAGTAGAAATCGAAGTTCGCGTCCCAACGAAAATTGTATTGTTTTGTTTCTGTGGAGGACAGGTTTTAGGAAAGGTACGTGGAATGATCGTCAAACATGTACGATCGGAAGATCCAACGGACGGTATAATCCTTCGGAAGATATTCCGATCACCCCGGCGTATTCGGTACTTAACGAGACCGATATCCGACATATCAAATATCACCTTGCGCGCTCTTTGACACTCTCTCGTCCTTCACCGATAACGTTAAAAAAGGCTCTCTCCTTGCCCCACATCGCATATAATAAAAGTCCCCGGCAGCGGGGATACGCTGCCACGTCAATTGAGACCTTCTCCCATATTAAGGGCTTCATATTGTCGTCTGCGATTGATTCGAAGTCACGCAAGAGAGAGCGAGAAGGATGGACGAGTTTAGCCTAACGGCAAGCCAGCGCTGTACAGCTCAGAAAAGAGAGAAGAAAAATAAGCGGCAAGCGGCCAAGGGTATACCAGCGGCTCCACAGGCGCTGGAGCACCCCGACACCGCCCAACGCGAGTCGGAATTCAAGGATAATGCCGAGTCATCCGAGGACGAGGAGGAACGAGCTGACCAAATCCAAGGTGACGGAAACGAGGACGGTCTCACGAACTCGGACCTAGCTGCGGATGTTATAGCGAACTTGAACTTTTAGGCCTCCAAGCCCGCCGTTGAACCCAGCCGAACCTCCTACCACTGCTACTTCGAGCCAGCCTGTTTCAGCTACTACTGCTACCACTCCGAACCAGCCATCGTCGACAGCTCCCTCCACTTCGATTCAGCGTCCTCTCCCAGCCTCGGGGAACCTTCGCTGGGCGTACGACCAACTGGATCACTGCCTAGACACTGGAACGGAACCTCCAACATGATTTCTCGAGCTCGTCATGTAAAGCGGAGGCGGTGACAATTGCACCGAACGCTGTGAAAACGTGAGTCACGAGACAGTAGTTGAAACAGATGAGAACCAAACAATCACACACTCTCAGCAGCACTCAACCACCCAAACTCCACCCACCCTTCACTTGCCACCCACCGCTCACGTGTCATCTACTCACTCGCAACCTGCCAACTCTCAAGTGTCATCTACTCACTCGCAACCTGCCAACTCGATGACTGCCCTGCCCGCGAATACCGACAGTCGTGATGCTGCAAATGCGATTTGCAAATTTCGAACGAACAAGGAAGAACATACGAGAACGCATGAAATTTGAGTAGAGATTTTGACACGATGGCTGCAGAAGCCCGAACTGAATGGTACTCCCATACCGCTCACACACACTACCAACAGCTGTTTAACACCTCGGAAATCAGACATGACAAATAGGACGAGTAGGGCTCAAGCTCAACCGTCGGTAACGAGTGGTACTCAAGCTCAACCATCCGTAACTCGTATGAATGTTGACTCAACTGCTGTAACAGCTCGAACTCCTGTTCACTTCGTCATGAAGCAATCAGATTTACCTAAACATTACCAAGCAGGTTTTAACCGGTGTCCACACAGAAAATGTGGTCGAAACTCTCACCATTTTTCGCGCGCGTGTGCGGTTGAACTGTACTGACGGATCATCTGATGCCATAGTCGAACAACGCGCAATCAAGTACTTACCTTTCAAACAGAAAATGTGGTCGAAACTCTCACCATTTTTCACGCGCGTGTCCGGTTGAACTGTACTGACGGATCATATGATGCCATAGCCGAACAACGCGCAATCAGGTACTTACCTGTACTAGTACGAGATGCAGCAGCAGACAGTTTACAGCAGTTGCTATCCAACAATCTAGAATGGCGATCAGAAGCCCAGCTAGCTACATTACGTGCTAACGGATCTGACATGACTGTACGTGCTCCTCAGAGCTGGAGCGGCTATGTAAATGCGTTTACAACGTTGTTTGCACCACTTCTAACACGCGAGTTTGCGACACTGAAACAAGACGCAAAACAATCGGTGGATAGTCATGCACTCAAAGTGACTAAAGCGAAGTCTCGACTGATGGCAGAAGCGAGTCGTTTAGCTCCAGCAGGCATGTTCCCTTTTGATCATGCGCGGTCTGTTTTTACAACAGCAAGTTTTGAAAACGGACTCTTAACTCATCTCCGCTTTGACCTAATCCGAGGGGACCCTGCTGTTTCCTTCCAAGAATATCGAGCGCGAGCCAAAACACATAAGGCAAACAATCTGGCTGGAATAAACCCCACCAACCCCACTCCCAATCCCGCCCCTGCTATTCACACTTCAGCATTGTCAAAACCACGGTATGACGAGAAACTGACTTTTTCGGAAACTTGTATTGTCAGCCTGTCCTCCTCCATAGACAACCTGAAAAGGGGGAGAAACAATCAAAAATCCAACGGTAAGGGTAAGGAACGTTCTACGACCCCTGCCCGCAAACCCAAACGTAACTCCAGACCCACGCTACGATAGAGGTGCACGATGTTTTTTCTAAGGCTCCTCACCTGAGGAGCTCTATACCTCTCCCAAAACCTGATTTGGGGAAAAACAAAAGTGCTACCCGATGAAAAATCCCGTGGCCTAGGTATTCAACGAAAATTGTTGCAAAGAAAAGAAGGAGACTCCGACGAAATTCGACGATTTTGGGTTAAAGATCCCATAATTCTGGAAATGTTTCAGCCAAAACGTGCTACCTCCATCGTAGCAAGCGTCTCCAGCAATCGTATCACCAACACCAACGGCAACAACCGCAGCAGCAGCAACGCCAACAACACCTCCACGCCCGTGCCCGCTGTAGGCAGTGCATGTAATTATCCGGGGTGTAAATACCCGGACAACCATGTGCAAGAGGATTGTGGTTTACGCAGGATGCACTTGAAACGCGGTTTTGAGAAGTTTTCGCGTTGAGGGTGCCCAGACCGAGCACCCTCGCCCGGGGGAAGGGGGAAGGGAATAATCGCTGAGTCCGTAGTGAGAGATAGGTTAACACCGGTTGTAGACACACTCCGCCCAATAGCGAGGGGTAGTTCAACACCTGTTGTGAACATGCTCCACCCAGTAGTGAGAGGGAGTTTAGCACCTGTTGTAGGCACACTCCACCCAGTAGCTCAGGTTGATACAAAGAGGGATAAGAGTGGCCGTATGACGAGCCCTCGACCTCTGACGGGAGTAAGATGCTCAAAGAGAGTACGTTGTTCTGATAGTGTAAAGAGAATACGTTTTTCTGATAGCGGAGCTAGTCAAGCTGTAGAGGACTTGTGTATCAAGCCTACTACTGTAGCAATATCGAAGCAAGCTAAGATAGCGGTAAAGAGATCATCTGTGTCCAGAGAGAGTAGCACAAAGCGTAGACAACGTCGAAGGACACAGTCTTCGCCGAGTTTAGCACCTCAAGCAGCACATGTGACCAGAGTAATGAATCAGATTAACGATTCATCTTACAGAACACAGTTTTATGGTGCCATGCACCGTGAGCAACGTTTTGGTTTATTGAAAGCGTCGAATACCCAAAACATCCGGCTCCGTTGAATGCTACCTCTTAACAGGTACTAATCCCCGCCAGAGTTAATGATCACCCAGCACATGATCTAACAATCGGTACTGCTTGTGACATACCATGTATTGCCTCAGTTTTTTTGCGTCAACATCCAACGTTGAAAAACACCGAAATATTAGCAGTTCCACCAAACGCGATAAACCTGCGTAGCGTAGATGGATCGCACCTTGAGGTCTTAGGATATGTTCGATTTAAGCTTACCCTCGGTGATATTACTCTACCGGTGGAAGCACTCGCTTTACCTAACCTAGGACCAGACTAGATGCTGCTTGGTAACAGTATTATGGGAGCGTTAGGAGCCAGTTTAGACTGGAATCCAGAAAAACTTTCGTTTACCAAGTCTATCACAAAAGTGAAAGCATTGCATCGTATACAACAACCTTCCACACAACAAACACAAGCTCAATGCTCAGTATCTGCGTTGGATACCTTAGTAGAGACGGTACCAGTATACTTCGTATCTAACCAAGAAATGCTGTATCCCGCCACAACATGAAATGGCAGTACATGTAGAAACGGTCAACGCATCTGCAGCAACAACAACAACGTTAGTTGAGCCCCACATAGTACCAGCCGAAGACTTCTTCTCGTCAGATGGACCTAAAGCGTTCCACAGGTTAGTGGTTGCACGAACCGTTTGCCATTGGTCGGCTACCAACAAATCCGCCATGGTACAAATAGCTAACCCGTCCAACCGCCGAGAAATACCATGAAAAGAATACCATTTTAGGATACATCTCACCAGTTAAGACTATCCCCGAAGCTAGTGTAAGAAAACTTCAAAGTGAAGAACAACCATTAGAGTCCATTCGAGAGGAACTCCGAGGTGCGTTGAAGAAAGCTTTCGCCTCAACAATATTTTCATCAGACCAATGTTCGCAAGTACTTGATGTATGTACGAAATATCGCTCGATCTTCTCGTTATCGTCTACTGAACTAGGGAAGTGCACTATTTTGGAAGCAGATTTTCCGCTGCTGCAACATGATACACCCCCAGTCGATAGAAACCTATATTGAGCGAATCCCCGCGTCCAAGAAGTCATAGACAAATGCGTGAATCAGATGGGAAAATATGAAAATATAGACCAACGACCGAGTCCTTGGGGCTCAGCAGTTGCAATCGTAGCTAAACCAGGAGGATCTCTACGATTTTGTGTAGACTATCGATCTAGGATGAACAAGAGTTTATTTCGAAAATCTTGGCCGATGCCAGACATAGAAGCATACATTGATACGGTGGCAGGCGCTAAATTTATTGCCGTCTGTGACGTACAAAGTGCATACCATTAAATACCAGTAGCAGAACTGAACAAGATAAAACCGCTTTTGTGACTCAGAGCGGCAAATGTTTTTTTTAATGACTTCCTTTTGGGATAGCAAATGCCCTTTTCCTGTTCTCACGTATGATGTCACTTTCGTTTTCACATTTTGGTCCGAAAAGTGGTCTCTTAGTGTATATGGACAATTGCATAATATGCTGTTCATCAGCATGGGAAGGTCACTTAACGCTCTTGGAAAATACTTTCATGCAATACAAGCAGCAGGTCTCACTCTTAAACCATCGAAAGTTCAATTCGGACCCAAAAAAGTAAAATACGTAGGTCACATACTATCATCAGAATGTACCCGAATTGGTGAAGACCGCATCAAAGCCAACATTGATTTACCAACACCCACGAACGTCAAGCAGTTGAGATCAGTTCTAGGTATGGTAAACTTTGTAAGGAAAAAAATTCCCAACTTAGCAGCGACAATAGCTCCTTTGGTAACTCTCACGAAGAAAGAAGCCATCAAATAAGTTAGTAAGCGTTGGGGTCCTGAACACGATCAAGCTTTTGCAGGAGTAAAACAATTACTTACTGAAGCACCTGTCTTGCGTTTTCCTGATTTTTCCAAAAGCTTTCGTCATACATGTGTCGATGCCAGTAATGCAGGCGCAGGAGCATTCTTAGCTCAGCAGAACGATGACGACTTGAACATAATTGCTTACTACAGCCAGAGATTCAACGATAGCCAACGCCACTACTCAGCTACACTTAAAGAATGATACGCAGTAGTATTAGCCATACAACATTGGCGTCCCTATTTATGGGGACAACACTGTTTTGGTGTAACTGACCATGCGGCACTGAGATACTTGTACTCAATGCAAGATCCATCCAACGTGTTGACACGTGGGGCAATAGCACAAGCCGGGAAAGTTGCATGTTGTTCCTGACACATTATGACGGTTATTTGCTTTTGAACAACAAGAAGAGATGGCCGAGCCAAACCTGGCACCAATATGCCGCAACGTTCCCGATGATCCCGCTCTCCGAACGGGAATTCTTTATCGACCGTACCAAGTGTCCGCTGACAAACTCGACGAATTGGAACCCGTCCGAAGTGATCGCGAGTTATTCAATACCGCATTGGTGTTTGTGAGCGCGACAAACTTGTTCCAATCAGTTGACCAGGAAAGACTACGAGAAACGCAACGAGCAGAAATGGCGAGTATATCGACTACATACTTGACTCCAGAGCATCACTACCTTAAAGAGAAACGCAAGCAACGATGTCGTATTATTCAGTACAAGACGGATTGTTATTTAAGTCGTACCTACCAGGCTACCTTCGGAAACGAAGCACGTTTCTTGACCGGCTAGCACTATACCTAATGCCCTCGCTGGCTTAGTTTTACACGCATACCACGACCATGCTCTATCCGGAGGACACCTTGCATTCCGACCAACATACGATAAGATCCGCCAGAAGTACTGGTGGCCAACTATGAATCGCGACGTACACAAGTGGTGCCTAGAGTGTCACCCATGCCAACGTCGAAAGACAGCTCACAACAGGCCGAAGTTGCCAATAGGTCATCTTCCTGTAGAACGACCGTTCCAAAGCATTTCTGTCGACTTAGTCGAATACAAATCAGAATCAGTTTCAGCCGCTGGCGTCAAATGCAAAATAGTCATCTCAATGATGGACCACCTAACAAGGTTCACATTACTGACACCAATTCCAAACAAATCAGCTGACCCAGTTGCAAAAGCCATTGTTGATCGCATTATATGCATTTTCGGTTCACCAGAAACATTGCACTTAGATCAAGACCCAGAGTTTGAAAATAAGACAATTTAGCGGCAACAATCTGGTTTTTGGGGGGTAACGGGAAGAAAGATGAGCAAGGTCTGCTGTAGTGTAAAGTAAGTCGTTTTGCGGTTGAGATGTTTGATAGGGTAAAATATTATACCGAAAAATATGGTTAAAGAAAATTCGGTATGGCGGAATACGGTAATGAATAGAGCGAGGGTGTAGTTCCAGCATGGAAGACACGTCCAAAGCTGGGAAAACTCCCCGGGTACCATAGGCATAGGAGAAAACAAAGAATAAGCGATAGATGTAAAGCAGTGATACCAGCAAGATGAGCGAGTTTGATAGCCACCTACCGACGCGTTGATGGCGCGCGAGAGAGAGAGAGAAGCGCGCGCAGGGCGGAAGCAGAGAAGTATCCAGAATAGATAGCTAACGGGCGAAAGGTGAACGAGCTCCAGAGAGCCGAGCGCCGAGCAAGAAACGTCGGCGATTCATCAGGGTTGGTTTGTTTTCCCACCCACCCTCCCGCAAAAGTATTTCACAACGGATGGGCAAACGGGGAGGGAAGCGGACGCAGTGGTCGAGTAGCGATGGCGTAACCCCGATCGCACGGGCCGTTAGAAACGGAACATCACTATATGACCGTTAGCAATGGAGTCGTCAGGGTTTGGGTTTTTCGCACCCACCCTCCCGCAAATTTACTTCCACGGCAGATAGGCAAACGGAGGGGAAGAGGACTTAGTGGTCGATTAGCGATGGTTTTCCCGATCGCACGGGCCGCTAGAAACGGAACCATTGCATTTCATAATCGTTTGGCATTCGTGGTGGGTTCCCGATGTGAGCGGGCCGTTTGAAACGGAACCACCCGAAAGCACGCGCAAGTGGTGGTCGATTAGTGATGGCATAATCCCGATCGCACGGGCCGCTAGAAACCGAATCATCACATTCAATAATCATTTAGCAATCGTGGTGGATTCCCGGTACGAACGGGCCGTTAGAAACGGAACCATCCGAAAGCACAAGCACATAGTGGTCGGTTAGTGGTGGCATGATCCCGATCGCGCGGGCCGTTAGAAATGGAATCACCACATTTCTATATCCGTTTGGCAGTTGCGGTGAGTTCCCGCTATGAGCAGGCCGTTTGAAACGGAAACATCGCCTGAAAGCACACGGAGGTAGTGGTCGATTAGTGGTGGCATAATCCCGATCGCACGGGCCGTTAGAAACGGAATAATCGCACATAATAATCGTTTGGCAATCGTGGTGGGTTCCCGATATGAACGGGCCTTTAGAAACGGAAAGCCACCCCGAAGGCACAAACAAGTAGTGGTGGGTCAAATGGGTTCCCGATCGCACGGGCCGTTAGAAACAGAACCACGTGGCCGGTTTAGCAGTTCTCAGAGTACCGAGATGAGCGGTTCTCAGGACTGCACACGAAAAATAAACAGACGGAGGGAGGGGGGAGGTGCTCCACTCGCGTAGCACGACCGGAGGGAGTTGGGCCGCGTTTTGATATAGGTTAAGGGAGGCGTATACATGTGGGAAAAGGGTGCGCCGCAGCCCCTCCCCCCCCCCCCTTAGCTATTCCAGTCCAGGTGTAAGGGAGGGGTGTGCACGCCGGGGATAGGGGCAACTCAGCCCCTCCCCCGCCCTTGCTCTCGGGACATTTAATTCAAGCATCTTTCGTGGAAGTGACAACCAAACTAGTGTATAAAGTTCTAATACTGACTGTACTTTTAAACGCAACATAGTGAGGAGACGAATGACTAACACTAGTATGTTTAGTTAACGTTTCATCATCCTATTATTCCAAATACATTTCCACCATATAAAAATATCAACTGAATGATCGCCACAATTCATCGTTGGCAAAGACGGACTTGAGGCGCATGAAGAGGGAAGTACTGTGGAGGACAGGTTTTGGGAAAGGTACGTAGAACGATCGTCACACACATACGATCGGAAGATCCAACGGACAGTATAATCCTTCCGAAGATATTCCGATCACCCCGGCATATTCTGTACATATCGATACCGATATGCCGATGTCAGAAATCGCCTTGCGCGCTCTTTGACATTCTCTCGTCCTTCACCGATAGCGTGAAGGAAGGCTCTCTCCTTGCACCACATCGCATATAACAAAAGTGCTGCCACGTGAATTGGGACCCTGTCATAGAATGGGGGCTTCTTATTTCACTGTATGTAGTGGTATATTTAAGATAGCATTTTCGGTAAGGACTTAAAATGGCCATTGTCAAGATAAACAATCGACACATACTCAGAAAAGCACGT
>JAYJMJ010286870.1:0-11113 GCA_036873875.1 Laminaria ephemera
CGCTACTTCAGTTTTAATCGTCCTAAGTCATGAATCAGATCGGCAGGTATACACCTGCCTAGTTTGTGCATCATAATCCTGCTTGCCTTTAGTCTAGACTTTTTCGGTTTACTAATGGCGAGATGCTAGTATTGGTTTAGCCCTAGTTCGCTATAATGCCAATAATAACAATAACCTCGTCATATTATTCATGAATCATCGTCATTCTAATATTCAAAAAAGTAGCGTGGTTGCGTTTTCACTTATCGCAATTGTCATCATCATTTGTTCATTGCTTATAGGGTATAACCTGAAGCAGCAGGGCGATATGCTTCGAGCATCTGGTATTTCGTATGATCAACGAATACTCCTTGAGCGCGTCAATGAAGAAGTGAATCTAATACTAAATGAAAGCAGCAGTACTGGGCTTACTGAATCTGCCATCCTTCAAACTAAGCGGGACATCACCCAGAATGCTAAGTTACTCAATACTAATCATGCAGAGTTGAAGACACTATTACTGAACCAAAGTGAGATTTTTTATAAGTTTGGTAAGCCTTTTGAAATCTCGGCCCGGAACAAAAATCTTCACGAAATAGACATGCTATTGGAGCGTTTGAACGAGCGTATTGATAAAATTTCATCAGCGGATATATCGACCTTACGTGCTGGAAAAAAACAATGGGGCCCCGCCCACACATTCAAATCCTATAACGGCCTTTTATTTAGTCGGAAGGCCTTTCGTAATACGCTGGTCTTTCTGAATACGCTGGTTTATAAATCTTCGCTCAGGCAAAATAAAAAGATTCGTATCCTGTATGGGATCATGTTCGTTTCTGCGCTAACCGGTCTCTGGTTAATTTGGTTCTTAACGCTTAGACCTTTATCC
Organism: Laminaria ephemera; assembly: GCA_036873875.1. Classification (NCBI taxonomy): domain Eukaryota; class Phaeophyceae; order Laminariales; family Laminariaceae; genus Laminaria; species Laminaria ephemera. The sequence continues at coordinate 869 of JAYJMJ010286870.1, forward strand.
AAACGCCTCGCCGAAACCTACCGCGAAATTATCAGCAAAAATAATGACCTGAAGTTTCAAGCGAGCCATGACCCTATGACTCAACTGTTAAACCGGTCTGCTTTTAATAAAAAAATGGATAAGCTCAGCCAAGGCAATCAAGGGATTGGTAGTGGTTGTTTGATTCTGATTGACGCCGATGAGTTCAAAAGTGTCAACGATAACCTTGGTCATCAAGCGGGCGATGACGTTTTGATGAATATTGCCAAAGTGATTCAAGAAGATCGGTTGGATGGTGAATTTGCCTATCGATTGGGAGGCGATGAATTTGCCATTGTCATTGACGACGTTGACGATCGGCAGCTATTAATCGAGAGATTAGATCACTTAGTTAATAATATACGTCAGCCGGTGCTGATTGATGGAAACGAAGTCATCACAACCTGTAGTTTGGGTGTCGCTTGGGGCGACAAGTGTGGGCAGACGCTAAAAGAAGTGTTCATTGCAGCAGACAACGCACTCTACAAAGTAAAAGAAGATGGAAGAAATCATTATCAGCTATATGCTGACATGAGTACTCAAAATGTCATCAAGATTGAGCAAGAGTTGCAACAGGCCGTCAAAGAAAAACAATTCATTGTTCACTACCAACCCATCGTGCATCTTGAAACGGGTGAGTTACACAGTCTGGAGGCTTTAGCCCGATGGCAGCACCCGACACGGGGCGAGTTGCTTCCACAAGAATGGTTGTCGACTGCGGATCGTCTTTCGCTGAGTAGCGAAATCACACTGCAAATCATGGATTTAGTCGAACAGGATTATCAGCAGTGGAAGGCTAGAAACCTAGCCATAAGAACCGTTTACTTTAACCTTACCGAGCAGATGCTGGTAAACGGCAAATCCTTTTCTCACTTGAAAGGGATGCTTGAGCGGTCTGCTGACGACGCAGGTTGGCTAGGCGTTGAGATAACAGAATCCATTGTATTTGATCGATCCTTTGAGCAGATTCAACGACAACTTCAATTAATCCACGAAGCAGGCATTAAAATTTCACTGGATGATTTTGGTACTGGCTTTGCTAATCTATCGCACTTGAGACGCATTCCTTTTGATAGTTTGAAGATTGATCAGAGTTTCACTTCAAAAGTCCTCGACGATCCGGGCATGTATCTTATTGTTAAATCATTGATTGATTTATCTGTGGGGCTGGAGAAGCAAATAATCTGTGAAGGTATTGAAACGGCCGAAATAAGGGAGTCACTGTTGGAAATGGGGTGCAAATTTTCCCAAGGGTTTTTACATAACAAGGGATTACCTTTTGAAAAAAGCTGTGCGCTTTTATCAATCGTAGGCAAAGCCGCGTAAGCAACCTTCAGAGGTCATCGCTAACAAGTTAAGCAAGTAGGGCATAATCAAAAGTCTAGCTAGGAGTACGAATTGGACAATTTTAAGCTTAATGGAATCACACCTTTTATTGGCTTATGACAACCTTACCCCAGCTCAAAAAAGCGGCGTAGTTCGGTATCAGGCACCATCTGCATAAAGCTGTTGTTTTGGTGTTCTCTAGTGGCTGAGAAGGTTTCAACAAATCGTTCACCCAACCATTCTCGTGCAAAATCGCTTGCCCGAAATGCTTCAATTGCATCAGTCATGGTTCGCGGATACTCGCGCGGTGGTTCTTCTGATGGAACATAGCCATTTCCAACGGTTGGCGAATCAGGCTCGATTTTTTCTGCAATGCCCGCTAAACCTGCAGCTAGCGTTGCGGCAACCGTAAGATAAGGATTTGCATCAGCACCCGCTAGGCGATTTTCAACACGTATCGAGCCAGCATCATGGCCAACGACACGCAAGCAAGTGGTGCGGTTTTCTATTCCCCAAGTCAGTGCAGGGGGGGCAAATGTGCCCGGTGCAAAGCGGCGGTATGAATTCACGGTCGGTGCAAACACCAGCATCATTTCACCTAAATATTTCTGCATTCCGCCGATGAAGTGCCGGAATGTTTCAGACATATTATCGGGTGCGCTTTCATCCCAGAACAGTGGTGTGCCTGCTGCATCTTTAAGAGAAAGGTGAACATGCGCAGACTGGCTATCTGCCTTGTCTGACCAGCGCGCCATGTAAGTAACCGACTTCCCTTGTCGCATCGCCAGTACCCGCATGAAGTTTTTTAACAGTACGGTTTGGTCAGCAGGCTCAAGCTCAGTCCCCGGTGCGGTACAAGCTTCCATGAAGCCAGGGCCAATTTCTTCATGCATTTTGGCAAGGTTGATGTTCATGGAGTCGCACATATCAGCAACCTCACTATACCAATCGGATTGAGCTGATTGATAAATCAATAAGTCATGGCTGGCATGAGTTGTTGCAGGCGCTAGGTTTTGAAATCCTTTTTCGTGAATACTTTCTGAGGTCTCGTTAAAAAGCGTGTACTCAAGCTCAAGTCCGTATTTCAGATTAAGGTCACTACTCTTGCCTTTAGCTAAGACAGATTTAAGTATCGATCGAGGGCAAAGGCCGGCAGTTTCATCTTCATAGTTAGAGAGTACGAGCAAATCATCACCAGGTTTTTCCCATGGAATAGACCGAACTGTATTGGTATCTATGACTAAAGGACTATCATGAAAGTCAGCGGTTTCATCCGTTACACCCGGCATATCCAGAATTTCATCAGTCGGCTCAAGTGCAAATGTCGCTGAAGCCATGCCCATACCCGCTTCCAGAATACCTTCAAACGACTCACGCGATACTTTTTGGCCTCGCAGAAGCCCGTTAGTGTCTGTCATACCCACTGTAATGAAGCGTGTCTTGTTGTTGTCTAAGATGTCTTTCATGTCTGTCTCCATTTAGCGCTCGCTTCTTTGAGCTGGGCGAGGTGTTCATCTGATGTTGTGGAATAGGCGCATAGAAATACTTGCAACCCTTTAAATATCGAAACTTCTATCGTGGCCTTGCTTTGCAAATCATTAGGAAAGTGAAGGGCGTGATTACGTGGCCCAGATAGTATAAGCGACCAAAGATGCTCCGCTACGACCTGAGGCTCCTCAAAAGCTAATTGTCCATCATCTCGCTGTTGTTCAAGGTAGTTGGCTATACCTGCTTGCGCCTGTGCGGGCCCTGTTTCATGGAATTGGCGTGCGATGTCAGGAACGCGTTCCGCCTCACCGATAATAAGCCGAGCAATTGAAAGATTATCCTGATGTAAAACGTAATCTGCATAAGCCCAACTAAAGTTCCAAAGCACAGTGACCAAGTCTTTGTCAGTGGTTTGTTCAAATGGAGCAAGGATAATCTCTCGTCCTTGATCTAAAACGGCACGGAAAATGTCATCCTTTTGACCGATGTATTGATAAAGCGTCGGCTTGGAAACTTTAGCTCGTGTCGCAATAGCCTGCATCGATGCGCCAGAAAAGCCATTTTTAGAAAACTCGCTCAGTGCCGCAGCCAGAATACGTGCACGCTTTTCAGATTTCTTAGTGACTTTTGGTGAGGGTTTCTGCTTAATATTTAGCATATCCAAAAAACGGGAGATATGAGAGTTGACGGCCTCGGGTTGCTCTACATTACAAACGTGGCCTGCATTTTCAATCACTTCAAAGTTAACAAACGGTGCTCCAGCCTCAGCAAAACGGCGGCTAACGGTTCTAATTTCAGCTGGTGGGGCCAATTTGTCATACTCGCCCGTCATCAATAAAACAGGGAAGTTGGCTTTACTGAAATCTAGCTTTTCTAATGGATTGCAAAAGCAGTTCAGCGCATCGCGATAAGTGTTTGCTGTGATTGCTGCCATTGATTCATGAAGCGCATGGCGCGTTTCTTTTGATGCATTGGGCCCTGCAATTAGATCAACCACAGCAGGGGCAAAATCGGCAGGTGTTTGCCCTGCGTTTAGCGGCCCTTCGCGTGAAGAAAGAAAAGCTTCGCGCTCTGCTGGAGCTGCTTCAGACATGCCTGTGCAACCACCGCATAAAATAAGCCCTGCCATTTTTTCTGGGTAACTAAGTGCAAAGCTGGCTGCTATCCATGAGCCATAACTCAGTCCACACAGCACCAGCTTCTTAGCTTCAACGTTGGACATAATCTTAAGAATGTCATTCGCATAATCATCGATACTCGACTGAGCAGAGCCCAGTGTGCTGTCGCCATAGCCACGAATATCTAAAGACACCATGGGCATTTGGCTGCCAAGCGCTTTGAGTTGGCCATCCCAGTTGTCGCGATTGCCACCTATGCCGTGCAGAAATATACAGAGAGTGTCAGTTTTTTCTAAACTGTCTGGTGCTACAGTAAGTGCAAGTTGGGGCGCATCACCAAGTGTCATTGACCTGGTGTTGGAGGGTGTGAGGAAGATTTTTTTTGGAGCATTGTTAACAACTGGAGCCTCCAGCGCGGTAAAGCCCGCCTCAAAAACGGCCGCAGTTCCTAAGGCAATAGCTTTAGCGTCGGATGGGTCTGCGTCAATGCTAGCCTGCCAAGTAATTGTAGAGCCCGTGCCGTTTGGTGTAATGGTCACTTGGGCAGAGTAATGATCTGCATTGGCTATTCCTTCGACCATGATGTAACTCAGTGTTCGGTCACTATGGCTAAGGTACGTCAGTTTTTCACGCATCAGGCTATCGTCACTCGTACTGAATCGGCGAATGATTTGTGCATCTTTACGCTTTTCTCGCTCCTCCCAAGTGACCATAGGGTGCCAAGCCACGCTAAAGCCGCTAATAGCAGCCCAGACTTCATCTGGTTGTGCAGGGCTTTGACCGATGCAGTTCACCGTTTCTAGCATATCAAGCACTATCCGGAGAAGCTGGACGCCAAAGCGAAGTGCGCGCACTGGCCGCAGGGTCAGGCTCTAAGTCGTCGATATCTTCCATGTCATATACCGTCATCATGCTGAGGTAATCTTCCATAATCTCAGTGGTATATGGCAGCATCAGTGCACCACAACGGCTATCACGGTACATGCGTTCTAACGGTAATGACTTTAGCATCGACTGCCCACCACAAGTACGAATTGCCAGTGCAGTCATTTCCTGAACACCTTCCATAACAGCAAACTGTGCCGCGTAAAGCCGCATTACTTGACCTTTATTTGGGAAGCCACGAGCCTCGGTAAATGCAGTCTGCCAAAGGGTGCGCATTTCAATCAATTTCTGATACATCTTAGCTACGGTGGCGCGCTTAGTTGGGTAAATCCGACGATCAATCGGTGGTAAACCTTCCACTTCTCCACGCAAGTACTGCACGGTGTAATCATATGCGCCTTGCGCTATGCCCATATAAGCAGGCGTCAACGTCGCCATCATGTGTGGCCACTGTGGAAGGGTGCGGATAAACATCCCCGCTGGCATCATCATCTCTTCTTCTTTAACGAACACATCTTTTAGCACTAAGTCTTTTGAATGCGTTCCGCGCATACCAATCGGGTCCCATTCGCCAACGACTTTAAGGCCTGGATTATCCTTATGCACCGCAAAGTTCATGGTGTCTTCGTGCTGAGGTTCCATGCCTTCAAAGTGCTCAGTACAAACAATCGAGTAGTAGTCACAATGCCCTGCGAGTGATGCAAATTTCTTGAATCCGTTAATCACATAGCCGCCATCAACCTTTTTACAATTGGTTTGAATGGGTTTAGCTGTCCAGTTGGTACCACCCTCAGAAATGGGTTGTGAATAGATCGCGTTGTCTTCGACTACATTGCGGAACTGTCGCTCACGTAAAGGAGCAAAGGCTTTACGATCTTCATCTGTTAGGTTTGGTAATTCATACATGAAGCGCGACCACATCATCGATGAGGTGTGCATATTGAAAGTGAGTGCTGTGGCGCCGCAATATTTCCCAATCTCAGCACCGATCATCGCGTATTGACCCAGCGAGAAACCAAAACCACCGAACTCTTTAGGAATCACTAAACGTAAAAAGCCATGTTCCGCGAAATCCTCATAGTTTTCAGTAGGGAAGCTAGCCTCTTTATCAACGTTGACCGCTCTTTCTGCAAAGCGTGTACGCCCCAGCTCATTGGCTAACTCCATCATTCGAAGGAATTCAGGGTCGAAGGTTTCCGTGTTGTAATAATCGTGGAAAGTGCTCATGCCAGTTCTCCCTGAAGTTTGCCGTTTATGATGATGGGTGTGCCATCGAGTGAAATATTGCAGTCACGCATCGGTAAATCGAAATGCCCTAAGGTGAATCGATCTGCAAATTGATTGGAGCCTGTTGACCAAAGGAAATTTCCAGCCCATGCGCGAAACTCAGTCGCTTGCATGTCGCCCTTGTCGTAGAGCGCGAGGCTTTCCCAGCGCGCTTTTGGGTTCATGCCCCAACCGATGTGGCTAATACCATAAGCTTTTGGGTCGTCCCATGCGGCGAGGTATTCGCGAAATAGTTTTGCATCCAGTCCTTCGCCTTGAATATCGGTAATAAAGTCGTTTTCGAGCGTCATGGTGATTGGATCACGGATGTATTTTTTGAACGTCAGGTTCATGTCGCCAACATCCATGACAATCTTGCCATTCACTGTGTTTGCAAGAGGGAAGCAAAGGCAAAGTCCACCAGGCCAATGATCAACTGCGCCTGGGCGAGTTGAAAACCCTGGTGTTCCGCCACAAGGTGCATCTTTTATATTGATGGTTAGATCGGTACCCGCAGTAGACGTTACTCGCATTTCCGAGGCAGCTTGTAGCATGGCTATGCCACGGGCTACTTTAGGGCCAAGCTCGGCATGTGGCTCGGTGCGTTCAAGAATTTCGGGGTGCTCGTTACAGATCACCAATAAACGGGTTCCTGCTTGTTCGATTTCTGCCATTTCTTCAGCGTGAAGTAGGCCTTCGACGGTCACATCTATAATCACTTCAACTGCTTTTAATGCTTCGATAACGTGACGTTTGTGTTGTATGGCATCGCAAGCGCCGGTTGATTTAACCGGTACGGGTGCAGTTTGAGGTGGGGTGGGTAGAACTATGGTTGAATAGACAGCGCCAAGATCGTAAAGCGCTAGCGACGCAAGTTGGCCTAGTACTGGGCGTGATTGCGATTCGCTGACGATGACAACTTCGGTGCCTTCGCCAATTCCGTTAAGAGTGAATACACGCTTGAAAGAGGCAACCCATTTGCCTTCTGGGATTTCTTGCATCATCGGAAGACTTTCCTATTCTTAAATTAGAAAAGGGCATCAAACATCTGATGCCCCTCAAAGCGTTTATTTCGCGAGTATCTTCGCTATTACGCCCATCACTTTTGCATCTTCTTCTAGTTGAGCCGTTGCTTCTTCAGCGTTCTGCCAATAAACCACCGCACCAGTCTTAGTGGCGAAGTCTTTTGCACGGTCTGTCTTCATGGTTGCTTCAGCAGACTTGGCGATTTTCTCACGCACATCAGCCGGGGTGTCCTTATGAACAAACAAGCCATTCCATAAACCCATCTTCAACTCAGGTCTAATTTCACCCACTGTGACAGCGTCAGGTGTCATAGGAAGGCGGTTGGCTGTCAAGGTGGTCAAAATATTCATATCGTCTAGACAAGGCAATATAAGCTGGATAGTTGTATTACCAACATCCGCATCGCCAGAAGCGAATGTGTTGCAATCAATCGCGTCGAAAGCCGCATCGGATCCATATTTGAAATCCATCTGTGCGGCTAGAGCCATTGTTACTTGCGTCGGAGTAAGGTCAGCACCAAAGTGTGCGAGTACAACCTCATTCTTTTTAGTATAAGCGGCCAACTCTTCCATCGTGCTGTATGGCGCCGATTTCGGTGCAGCAATCACCATTGGGTAACCTGCAAAAACTCCAATTGGCTCGAATGGGTTTGGGTTTAATGGTGGGATGCCGATGTGTGGGCCAATTAATGGCACATCCATAACAAACGAACCGACGGTGTATCCATCAGCAGGCGCAGCAGCAACTTCGATAGCTCCGGGGAATGGGCCACCACCGCCACCTGGCTTATTGATAACAGCGGCTGGTACACCATAGAGTTTACTGAAATCTTCAGCAATCATTCGTGTCAGTACATCTTCAACGTCACCCGGTGGGAACGGGACAACGAAGCTAACAGGCTTGTCAGGATAGGCTGCCAATAGCGGACTAGTGAGACCGACTAATGCCAAAGCGAAAGCACTCGCTTTTAATTTCTTAAATAACATGTTTTCCTCCTAAAATTTTACCATACGGTTTAGTAAATCAGATTCAGTAGATCACGTGGTATGTAGGGTTGTCAATTTCAAAACTATTTAGACCCCTGGTTCTAACTGGGAAAATGCCACCAGTCTGACTTTGTTATGAAATAGACAGATCATTCAAGAATTAACTATCAATGATCTTTTGGACTATTCGCCAATGCTCTAGATACTACCGTTAAGAATGCAACTCGAGCTAAATATGCACTATCATGCTTGATTTGGTTTTTTTATTGCATTATATTGCATGTATAAAACTGCACAGCCGCATGCATAATTTTTGAGGAGCCGCTTTCATGATTAACTTTCAAACAAACCCAGCGAATTACAAGCACTGGAATATTTCCTTTGATGGTTCAGTCGCAAGACTGGAAATGGATGTGAATCCTAATGAAACGCTGGCTGAAGGTTACGAGTTGAAGTTGAACTCTTATGATTTGGGCGTAGATATCGAGCTATATGACGCAGTACAGCGTTTGCGGTTTGAGCATCCTGAAGTGAAGACCGTGATTTTTGCATCGGGCAACGATAAGATTTTTTGCGCCGGTGCAAACATCAACATGCTGGGTGTGTCGTCTCACGCTCACAAGGTGAACTTCTGTAAGTTTACTAACGAAACTCGCAACTCTATTGAAGATGCTAGCGAGTTCTCAAAGCAGCGTTACCTGTGTGCTGTAAGAGGCATCGCAGCAGGTGGCGGTTACGAGTTGGCGCTGGCCACTGACTACATTATGTTAGCAGATGACGGTAGCTCAGCGGTGTCGTTACCTGAGGTTCCATTATTGGCGGTATTACCTGGTACGGGTGGATTAACGCGCGTAACTGATAAACGTAAAGTGCGTCGCGATCGTGCCGATGTGTTTTGCTCAATTGAAGAAGGCGTTCGTGGCAAAAGAGCCGTTGAATGGCGTTTGGTCGATGAGTCGGTTCCTGGTTCGAAGTTTGACCAAGCGGTTAAAGATAGAGCGGTTGAGCTAACAGAAACTTCTGACCGTCCTGATGATTCAGCAGGTGTTACTTTAACCGAACTAAATCGCACGGTTGATGGCGATACGGTTGCTTATGATTTTGTTGATGTAGCAATCGATCGAAAGACACGTTCTACAACAATCCTCATAAAGTCACCAGCAGAAACAACAGAGTCTGGTTTAACGCTAGACGAAGTGTTTTATCAAGGTGCAGGATTCTGGCCTTTAGCGCTGTGTCGTCAACTTGATGACGCAATATTACACATGCGCACCAATGAAACAGAGATCGGTACGCTTATATTCAAAACTGAAGGCGATCTCGATACGGTTGAATTCTACGATGATTTCATTACTAAAAATGACAGTAATTGGTTCATCCGTGAGGTCTCCTTATACTGGAGACGCACCTTAAAGCGTATTGATCTGACGTCACGCACCACTTTTGCCTTTATCGAGCAGGGCAGCTGCTTTACGGGAATGATCGCTGAGCTATTGTTCTCGGTGGATCGCAGCTACATGCTGGAAGACCCTATTGAAGGTGATGATCGTCCAGCGCCTAGCGTCCGTTTGACTCAGTCTAATTTTGGCTCGTTCAACATGTCTAATGGCATCACTCGACTAGAAACTCGCTTCTGGGGAGAGCCAGAGCAAGTAGGCGTTTGTCACGAGAATGTTGGCAAGGATTTAGACGCAGATGCATGCGACGAGTTGGGTTTAGTGACCTATGTGGTTGACTCGTTCGACTGGGAAGATGAGTTACGCGTAGTGCTAGAAGAGCGCGCAAGTTTCTCACCAGATTGCCTAACGGGTATGGAAGCAAACCTTCGCTTCGCAGGGCCTGAGACAATGGAGACCAAGATATTTGGCCGTCTGACAGCTTGGCAGAACTGGATATTCCAACGTCCAAACGCAGTTGGTGAAGGCGGTGCATTAAAATTATACGGCACGGGTGTTCGTGCTGAGTACGATCTGAATCGTGTATAGGTTTAAGACTTAGATGGTTAGACAAAGAATTCCACGGATATTGAGAGGATAAAGATATGAGTACAACAGGAGACGATATAGCAGTTGAAGTTAACTACGACGAGCTGATCCCTAATAACGTGGATCTAGCGAATGACGCACAGCTTA
>JAYJMJ010286881.1:0-11112 GCA_036873875.1 Laminaria ephemera
CACCCAAACTTATCATTTTGTATCTGTTAGCCGTACTTCGCCGCGCACGCTGAAAAATCGGACTCAAACTCCGGAGATCAGGATTATTACGATTGGTTCCCGATTTTACTGCTGTGCTTCAGGACACAACATAACAGCCTTTGAGACTCCAACGGGGAACTGGCCGCCGCCGCCGCCGCTGCTGCTGCTCCTGCTGCTGCTGCTGTTCTGCTGCTGTTTACTGTCTCGTGCCTCCTGCTTGCTCCTAAAAATTAAACTCTGCCCATGCTACGTATTGTTGAACCCTTTTAGTACCGCACTCCCGATATGGGCAGAAAACACTTCGAATTTGACTATTAATAGAATAATTTTAGGAGTTGGAGAGGCTGGTGCGACAAAACGTTACCGGCCTTCATTTTTTTCCCCCTAGATTTTGATGTTAATTCCCCGAGCGTATCCTGGTTATACAACTCGCACACAGAGAGCACACGCAGACACTGCTGTGCTTCGGGCCACAACACAACAGCGGCGGCGGCGGCGGAGGTGGCGGGGGCACACTGTTGTTCTGGCTTTCTCCTCCGTGTGTGTTCCTAAATTGTGTTGTTGGACCAGCTGTGTTGGGACCAGTAATTTTTTTTTTTCGATATCATACGTATGTGTACGATAATAACTTTTTACGAAGCTAAAAACTCAAATATAACAGCTATGAGTTCGACCAGACAGAATGGTCGGTACTCATCTTTGCAAGATACTTCGGCCGCGCGGTTGCACAGACGTACCAGGTGTTCCTCGATAGGTCAATGACCCCCCTGGTTGCTGCCAGGGTCAACAACAGGACACTTACAAAAGGACGGTTTTTTGTGATGCGTGTAGAATTTCGGCGATCCGTTCGTCGCAAACACAGTAAATTTATGCCCGAAAATGAATCTGACATTTTCAAGTAAGAATTAGAATTTCTGTTTTTTTTTTTTTTTTGCAAATTCGTTTTTCATGTTCATCAAGACACACCAAGGCGCACAAGTTGGCGACAGTAGTTGTTAAAAATATCCTGTTGCGTGAGTTCCTAGCGACAGCTATGCTACCTTATAAATCTAACTCCATGCACTATTCAACGCTCCTTCCACCTTCCACCACGCTCGATGAACAGAGTATTATAGTTGAATACCATCAGCCTTGCGTCACCCCGCCACGGCATCCGAAGGGAAACCTTGTACACCCTACCAACATACTTCGTATACTAGTAATAGCCTACACGCTCAAGGTTGGCATTACACTACGGTTTCTGCCTTGCTCATAGTATGATACCAGGTACCTGGTACCTGGCAGGTAATAGCCCTCTTAGCACCCACTCGGAAACCGCAAAAAAGTACCAGGTAACCAACTACGACCATATCTAAAGAGTCCGAACTCTTTGGGCCCACCACAGCAGACAGTACATCCCTTTTCAAAGCTTTGGCGTGGTAAAGAGGGCATTCAAAGGCCACTCAAAGAGCATGCCTCTAAAACCAAGTTGTACCACATAAATTTGGACCTATTTCATGGACCCTATAGCGTTCTAGTGCTAAGAGGGTTAAAGTACCAGGGTTTAAAAAGATCCCACACGAATTTCAAGTACTTCGTGACCAAAAACGTGGGTGAGATTCTTAAGGGGTGAGTCCTTTTAGCACTAGACTCTCGTTATGGGGACACAAATACTTGGAAATAGACCATTCATAGTAGGGATATACGTTACCGGTACAGCGGCAATTACCGATCACGAAACCCGTATGAGGTTTCGTCTTTATTTTGCGGTAATAACAAAATTGAAAACTTCCCTGGTGGAAAACATCTCCGTATGCATTGGAAACCCCTGGATTTTTAATCTTTAGACTCTAAACTCTGAAGCATCCCCTGCCGGGCAGCGGAAATGGCGAGCGGTATTGATATGCTGCTAAAATCGGCAATTACCGGTCCGTCATAGCTCAAAAATACGGTAACGTACATCCCATGTTTTTAGCAGTTGGAAAAGGGTCAAGGTTGGTAAGAGAACACTGCAGTATACTGGAGATGGTACCATGACACTCTTACATTTTATAGGTGTTTCTCAGCGTATCGGGCCCATACTGCCGTATACTAGGTATACATACATATAACGCTTGAAGGGCGCGAGGTTTATTTTATAGCACGTCAGATCTGAAACTGATTAAACAAAAGAACGCATTCGGTTTGTTTAAACGATCTTATTTTTTCTTCCGGCTACGTTTCATAGAATTGGTTGAGATCTGGCGAGACGACGAAATAACATAACAGATCACTAGTAATAGTATCAACTACTCTGTACTTACATACTATGATATCATACTGTATTAAATAATATTACTGCTGTTTGTTGAGACGATAAAAAAAGCATCCGGAGCGGACTTTGCTTCTTCTATTGTTTTCGACGCATTTTAAGACGTTATATTTTATTTTTATTTTTCCAACGGGTTTCAAAATCCTATTATAGCTACATAGTGGAACAGTGGGACTGCTGACTGCTGTATGATACCTTCGTAGCAAGCTGGAGTTTGTCTTCCGCCCTAATAACATACCTGGTATTATACCCGGTACGTAGCTCGTGTGGTATAATACTCGATTCCGCAGGCCGTACAGCGGATTGCGAAAGAAAAATGGGACCACGGAACAAAAAAAACAGCTGAAAAAAAACAGCTCCCACGCGGAGTTGAACCACGGACCTGCTGCTTACTAAGCAACCGCTCTAACCAACTGAGCTATGAGAGCTGACATTTTTCATAGGATAAATTACGGGTAATGTTGTAACATTGCCTTGCCGTATATTTTTCCTGCTTGACGTCATGAAGAATGAAGGAGCGTGCGTGCCCTACCCGAAGGAGCTTTGTCCGGCGAAATTCCGGCGAGAAAAAAAATGTAAACAAAAAGTTCGACCATACTGGAAATAAAAAATGATAAAATATCTTACCGGTACATTTTTTCCCCTGATTTCCATACTATATCCCACATGTTAGCATAATAATGTGGAGAAGGATACTGGAATGAAGACTATGCTGGCGTTGCTACGGAAGCCGAACGGCGCGCTAGCTATGATAGCGCTGGGTTGCGAATGCAATGGAGCTACATTGACACACGACACGTATGGAAATACAGCAGTAGTGGTCCCTCTATAGCGCCGGTTGAGTAATGCCGGTTGCCCGCTATAGCGCCTGTGAAATCGCTTGGCACTGATGAGAATAACCTAGTGGCAGTATGCGGAGTAGTGCCGGTTGACGTTATAGTGCCGGTATTTCCGGCTTGCACATACCGGCGCCAAATAGTGGGACCACTACTGAACGTGTAGGTGTGGTTAGCTAAGCTTTATTACTTTCACCCATCCGCCGGATGATTAAAAAAAATAAAAAAAGTATCATGTGCATACATCCCGAGTTAATAATGAGCGAGTAAGCCGAGGGAGTGAAGCGACAGAGAGCTTTTTTCTGCAAGAAATCCTCTCCCACAATCGTCGGGTGTGTAGGGGTACGTCTTGGGGGGGGGGGGGGTACGCAAATGGACAAAAACGGATCCACATCATTTCCCAAAAAACGGCTGCACGTGTGCGGTACTTTTCTATGATTTTTACTTTTTTCAATAAGTTTTAATATCCCTCTCGTCGAGTATACACATCATAACTAAGTTTTGCGACAACCATTTATAGTGGGACTGCTGTATGATACCTACCATTAATAGTCTAGAGTTAGCCTTCCGTCCTGATATAAAGGCTCGTGTGGTACATACTCGCGGTCTCGCACGATGGACTGTGGATTGCGAGAAAAAAAACGGTTTTAGCTAAAAAAATAAAAAGCAGCTCCCACGCGGAGTTGAACCACGGACCTGCTGCTTACTAAGCAACCGCTCTAACCAACTGAGCTATGAGAGCTGACATTTTTTACGCGGATAATTAATACTGGTAGATTCGACTTTCGCACACGTCGGACAGATCAGATCCCATTTCATGATCAATGTCTTACGGGGCAGACAGATCCCTGGTCTACATGATCTGCATGGGCCATAGATCATATTGCCGGGTGACACGCGGATGATCTGAATGATCTAGCACATGTTTCCTGGGTTGGGTCTGTACTACACAGATCATGCACAATATACTACGACGATAAATATAGGATCTAGATTATCTAGATCGTGATCTGTCCGGCTTGTGGACTTTTGTTTTTTAGGAGACAATTTTAGGATTGCACTGAGTCGCCTTTACCACGCCGTTCGACTATTGTCTAGGATAAAGTATGGAAATCAAGGAATTTGGTGTGATCCGTGTGTGATGCCAGTGTTATGAGCAGGAAAAACCCAAAACCTACGCAAATACTACTTAAGACCCTACCCTAACCCTAACCCTAACGCTAACCCCAACCCCAACCCCGCCCTATCTTTGTCCCGAAAAAAATCGGGCGTTTTTTTTTTGTGAAAAATTGGTCGGCCCCATTAAAACACATAATAATAACAACGGCGAATTGTTGTCTTTGGATACAGGATGAAAATCGAGGAAATTGTGGTAAAGGCCGCTGATTGCACTCGTACAATTTTGTGTTGTAGTGTATGGCTGTTGCTAGACTACTGTTATCAGTTAAGGGGGTAGTGTTATGAGACTACGATTGCCAGGATACTGTCGTCAGGTTACTGTTGTCGGCATACTGTTGCTAGGCTACTGTTGCCAGGCTGCTGCCGTTGTCAAAATTGTGTTATCAGGCTAATATTGTACAAAATGTTACTCTTTCAAAACGCTACTGTAGTCAGGCTACTGTTTTCAGGCTACTGTTGCCAGGTTGCTGTTGCCAGGTACTCTGTTTGCAGGCTGCTGCTGTCAGGCTATTGCTGATGTCAGGATGCTACATACAGTTATCAGGCTACTGTTATCAGGGTGCTGTTCCAGTATCAGATTTCTGATATTGGGCTACTGCTATAGTCTAGGCTACTATAAATAATAGGGCGTTTGCGATTTACCCATTTTTGTTAAATTGGTTGGGTTAGAATTGTCCCGACCCACGACAAATTTGAAATCTTCCTTGGCAAAAAATGCCCAAAATGCCCCTTTTTTTCGATTTTTTCGTGGGTTGGCTTTGTCTTTGTTGGTTCGAAAACGGGGCAACATTTGATTGGCCGGGGCCCCCGGATGAACTGCAATTGGCTAAAGTGACAGTACATAACAGTTTCGGCAGTTTCAATCATTTGACGGGTGTTGGAATAACCTGGGAAGCTTGCTTGCTATTCTCAATACCACGCTGTAATGGCTCGACCCCTTGCCTCCCGCTGTCGTAAAAAAACACCACCACATTCCACACCACACGACACTACGGCAGCCCACACCAGCACCCACCAACACGCAGCAGACACACAACCCCGGTGGGTGGCGGCAGCATCTTGGCGATGACACCTACAAGAAAACCAACCCGTCACACAACTCTGCACAAAAGACCTGGCGCTTTCCATGCGGCAGATCATAGTGCAACTGCGCGAACTAGAACGTGCTAAAAAAACGAACTGAAAGAGGGAGGCAAGAGTACAGTGCACATCGCTTCTCGCCACTGCTGAATATGTCCTCGTTCATGCCGTCTCAAGTGCAGCACCGAGATGAGGTTGGGGGTGGTGGTGGGAGAGCGGTATTCAGGGCGTGGCTAAGGTGCTTACGCTGGTATGTGATGTGTCTTCGTGCCTTCATGCGTTTTTTTTTTTTCGGAAACACAGGTTTTCCTGGAATTTTCCGGCGACCTTTCGACTGTTCCCAACCCAATTTTTTCTTCTGGGGTTTCCGCATGCTTTTTCCAACCCACGTGGGTTTTGACGTTTTACGGTTTCATTTTTTTTCCAACCCAAACGAATTTGGAAATCGCAAACACTCTAATGTTGCAGGCTACTGTTGTAGGCTGCTGTTGCAGGTCGCCATTAAGACCACGGAGGATCTTCTCCACCCCCCATCCCCGGGTTTCCGGCTCACTCTAATCTCTAGATATTTTTTCGGTGCAGTCAATAAAGCCGCAATCTTAACACTCTACATTTCGACCTTCAGCTGGTTCGTGCCTTAGCAGAGTGCGCGCGTTACTTTTTAGTGTTTCATCCACTCAGCTCGTGATTCTATGCAGATTGGCCGTCCGCACTTTCTCAACTGAGGTTTACACCTCGACTTACGGGTGCTGCAGGGGTCGAAGTTGGTCGAAATTCGGCAGACACAAAATGAGACAAAAAAACAACCCCCTACTGAACGTTTGCACTTCACTTGCGGACAGCTACATCTCTCCACAAGCAACCACAGTCCGCGAAATTGAGTCACGCTCAGTACGGGGTGCGTGAGGGCGTCGGATGCACTGGGCAACAGTCGTAGGCAGCCAGAAACGACTCACGAGGCGATTTCGTGAAGTCAAAGCAAAGTTTCCAGCCAGCATCACCAAAAAGTTGGGAAATAGGTGAAAATCGACGATTATCATACCAGTAGATAGTTGTGCGCGCGATTAAATAGTACTGGTACCAGGTATGTAGTACCATGACTACAACACGTATCATACGAAGAAAAGGTTTTCACCAAAAGTTAGCTGGGTTTTCGCGGATCTTTTGAAATATTAATATAGCATACCCGAAAAAAGTGCGGACAGACAAATTACGTTCCCGTTTGAGGTAGTCAAGTATTGGGCTAAAAAAAGGTCAACAAAGGCCAAAAAAAGTCTGTTTTCTTACATTTTTTCATCAGTTTTTACAATCCGAAGAAAATGGATCTTGCTTGTAAAACTCTTAACTCTATTTCCAAGTCGTTTGTATGTTTTGGCAAAACGCCTATTCGCGCCTAATTGACAACACATTCCTTTAGGGCTCCCCCGTGCCCAAAATTACTATTGCTGTTGTAGGTTACTATTCATACAAAAGCTACTATTGTTGTTGGCTACTATCAGTAGTACTGTTAGGCATGTCAATGAAGGCATATTATAGCCGTTAACGCCAATAAAAACGTCCCAAAAAAAAGATGAAGTGAGAAATGAAACCTTGATCGTTACCGAATCAACCAATCAGAAGCAGTGAATTATCCCTGTCATCAATGAACAATGACCCGAAAGCTCAAAGTGAGTCTCTTTCTTTGCTTTCGATTCTCTCGGGCCGAGGCTCGAGCTTCCTCTGCCCCGTGCTGGCGATGCTCGTACGTTGTGTACCTTGTGCTCGTTTCGAGCAACGACGCCCGACAATATAACCCACAGCCCAAACTTTGCGGGACATTCCACGCTCGCCTGTCTCGCAGACATCCAGCGCTCGTAGCGATGGCTGACCGCACGCGACGGCAGCAGCAACCCATCCCCGCCGAAAATCAGCTGCAGCTAGCAGCAGCAGCAGCAGCAGCAGCAGCAGCCCACGTGCTCAAAACAGCAACAGCAGCCCACGCCAAACGCTGGTCACCAGCGACAGCCCATGACCGGCGACGGTCATCTGCAGCAGTCCATGCCCCGCGACGATCCCACCCGCTTTGCTTGGTCAGCTGCAGCAGCAAGCAGCAAGCAGCCATGCTTGCCTGCCTGCCTGCTGCTCCTACGATGCCCGGCGTGCTTTCAAAATTTCGCTGCATTACGACTCGTAGAATATATATATATATAGGAAACCATGGAATCATTCAAATCATATGATACCTGGTACTACTCTGTTCGGAAATATAAGATTCGTTTGTTATTCGTATTAATACACGCGCGGTCCTTATATTTCCGGACATAGTGGTATTCAAGGATCAAGTTCGAATGACATTCGCGTTGCAATTTTTTGGAAATGAAAATTGCAAGACCCGCAGCAGCATCCCGCACAAGCTGCAGCAGTCTACGTCCGGCGACTTTCAGCTGCACAAGCCTATGCCGGGCGACGATCCAGCCCGCGTTGCTCTCTCGGCTGCAGCAGCAGCTATGAGGCGCTGCTCAAACCAATGTCTCGCGCGTGGCTGTGACCCCCCTAATCCACACGTTCTAAAAATACGTACCACCCACCAGTGTTAAAAAAAAATGTCGGGCGGACCTGGAAGCCAGATTATTTGTTAATAGTACTTTAGAAGAGGATTTATATTTTTCAGCTCCAAAGTGATCATTTTTGTTCGATGATTTCTCATGGGCAATGATTCCGATTCCGGTGCGGTTTGATTTCATAGATAATCCATCACCCAAAGGAGTAAGCCAACTTTCACAACCTTGCATTATCTGAGACAATCCTGACCAGGGGAGACAAGGTAAAGGAAACAGCATATTTTCGGAATTTCTTCTCTGTTTTGCAAGCTTCATGGTAAAATGTATATTTGTTCAAACCACCTGACCCATCCGATCGTGACTACCAACTATCAGCAGCGAACTCCACCGCACGCCCAAGCAATCGTCATGCGAAGTTTTGCACGTGTTCAGTGGTTAATCAAGATATTTTGAGGAAAAGCAGCTTCCGGGTGACAATTGATTATTTTTTTTCCTGGTCGTTCCGAAAAATTGGGACATGATATTGCGGTGGAATAACCCTTCATTGACACCCCTAACAGTATTGAAACCGACGAACATCATAACCCAAGGCCAACCAACCCACGAAAAAAAATAGGTTGGAAAAAAAAAAATGGTAGGAAAACGTATTTCTAACCTAACTTTTCGCTGATTTTTCGTGGGTTGGGTTGGCCTTGGATTGTGACGTTTGACGGTTTCAATACTAACATTACATGTTTCCTACCCAACTCCTACTCAACCAATTGGCACATCGCAAACACCCTAATGCGCTACGGAGTACCTGGTACCTGGTATATGATAGGCCGCGTTTATCTTCGAATTGTAATGCGAATCAGTCAGCCAATCAACATGCTGTATTTACAATTTCAATATAAACTATAGCCTATCGCTGAGCCAATCAGCGCGGTCGAAAAAAAGCAGGCAACAATTCCAACACTTCCCGGTACCATCCAAAACAACACAACAAACAGGGCTCGGCTAATTTTTTCAGGGGAGCGGAATGGTCTTAGTGTGGAAGTCAGTCATACAACGACGACCTATAGATCGCGGTGTTTGTAACATGAACTCATCGCCACGATCTAGTCTGTGGTCACCAGGCAGGCTCCAACAATTCTAGAGTGCAAGACAAAATCAAAACAGGAAAAAACAACTTAACAATTCTGGAGTGGAAGAAAAACGCAGGAAAAAACAAATAATTTGAACCTGAGAGAAGTTGTACCCAGCAAACAAAGCCGAAAAATGGGCTACGAGCACTCTCTGACCTGAAGGCCCTGACTCCGTCCGCCTGCCCCAATAGATCGCTGATCAAGTGCACCTGATAACGTAGGGAGGGTAGGGTGGGGGGCGGGGGGGGGCGTACTCATTTGTTGCTTGCCGTAGTCATTTGACCATTGACCACGCGTCCCTTTCGAGACGGAACACCGTTCCTACTCCTAACAGAGACACCTCCAACATTTGGGCGCTCATTACGTTTCTTCCATATATTACATAAAAACTTCTTGCTTATCTTAGGGTAGGGGGGGGATCAACGGTATGGGCCAACCCGCCGTTGAGGGGTTTTTCGTTGTTTCCAGGTTTCCGTTTCTGGATTTATCTTTTCCTTCAAGAGATTGTAGGGGGGTGAGGGCGTAGGAGGGGGGGGGGTGTACTCAGTAGGGGCGGGGGCGGAGGGGTGTACTCATTTCATGAAGAGCCTTAGTCGTATGACCATAGACCCTCGCACCCCTACAATGCCGGGGGGGGTGGGGGGGGCGGGGGCTGTACTCATTTCGTGCATAGCCATAGTCGTATGACCGGGGGTAGGGGGGGGTCAGTGTAGGCAGGGATCAACGTTAAGGGCCAACCCGCCATTAAAACATGTTTCAGATGTTTCAGGTTTCCGCTTACGGGTTCCCAAACCTGGTCAGATGACAATACCCGCACTAAAGTGGAACCCCGAACTATCCCGGGATAGTGCGGTACGCCGCAGGACGAGGTTGTGACAAGCGATTTTTACAGCACTAAACTGGGGCCCCGCACTAAAGGGTACCGCACTATTAATAACACGGGAACACCACTGTAGGAAGAGGTCGTGACAACCGAGTTCCGCACCACTAAACTGGGAACTTGCACTAAAGGGTACCGCACTACGCGGGAACACGAGTGTATTGTTACCTTCCGCTCGTGGTTAGTCGCCGCCGCTACCGGTACTCTGTGGGGCAAGGTATGACAAGCGATTTTCACCGCACGAAACTGGGGCCCTGCATTAAAGGGTACCGCACTAACGCGGGAACACGACTGCAAGACGAGGTCATAACAAATGACAAGCGATGTTCACCGCACTAAACTGCCCCCCCGCACTAAAGGGTACCGCACTAGCGCGGGCACACGAGTGTACTGCCGCGTTCCGTTCGTGATTAGTCGCCGCCGCCAGCGATACTCTGTATGTAGGACGAGGTCATGATAAGCGATTTTCACCGCACTAACCAGGGGCTCCGCATTAAAGGGTACCGCACTATCGCAGAACACAAGTGCAGAACGAGGTCATGACAAGCGATTTCCACCGCACTAAACTGGAATCCTGCACTAAAGGGTTCCGTACTAATGCGGATACTAACGAGTGCATTGTCACCTTCTGTTCGTGGTCAGTCGACGCTGCCGTTGGTACTCTGTAGGATGCGGTCATGACAAGCAAGTTTTACCGCACTAAACAGGGGTCCCGCACTAAAGGGTACCACACTAACGCGGGAACACGACTGTAAGAAGAGGTCGTGACAAACGATTATCACCGCACTAAACTGAGGACCAGCACGAGAAGGTACCCGCACCAACGCGGGAACACGAGTGCATTGTCACCTTCCGTTCGTGGTTAGTCGCTGCCGCCATCCCCGGATGCTTGTCATTCCCTTCCTCACGAGATGATGACAAGCGATTTTCACCGCTACTGGGACCCTGCACTAAAGAGTACCGCACTAACGCAGGAACACGACTGTAGAACGCGTTCGTGACAAGCCATTTTCACCGCACTAAGCTGGGGCCTCGCACTACAGGGTACCGCACTAACGCGGGATTGTCACCTTTCGTTCATGGTTAGTCGCTGCCGCCATCCCCGGGTGCTTGTCATTCCATTCCTCTTCCCACGTTGCTTGCCTGTCAACGGGTACAAGTA
>JAYJMJ010286891.1:0-11111 GCA_036873875.1 Laminaria ephemera
TATAGTGGGTGGCGTGTGGCGTGTGCTCTTTGCGGGCTGTTCAGCACGAAAAGCTGTCTTGCGGGCTAGTGATAACGACTCCAGATTTCGTAATCCTATCTGTTTCTATAATTGCACCAGCTCTATCCCGCTCGTACCCTGTGCTTGTGCTTGCATACAGCAGTGCACCATTGCACATCGGTAGACACGTAAACACGTGTAACATAAACGGTGTCGGTGAGGAGACGCGCGATGCATCGCACAGACAAACCCGCTCGATCACGTCGCAGTTCCCCATTTATAGGCAGCAACCGCGCAAACGAGTACCGGTACAATAAAGGACCCCTATTAATACTAAGAAACAGAAAAAAAACTATCCCAGGCTGGGTTTCTTATTTTGGGAGAGAGCGCGTTACACACTAACTTCGGTATTACTGCTCCCGGATTTCTTGTTTTCCTGTAAATCTCCGCATGCCTTTCTTGTTACCCTGTTTTATTATTTATAGGTGTCCTGTACTGCTGTACACAGCAACTTAAAGTTATCTTGGACGCCGTGAAAAGGCACCCATCCCCCATCCCCCCTCCAGTACGAATAGTGTTCACCATTTGGCCCAGTTTCGACAAAATGGCAAAGTGGTTGATAATGCTAGTAATGCCGGGTTCCGAAGAACGTTCCCAACCACTCTCTTTTCACACAGAAATTCCAGAAACGCATTTTTTGCCCAAATTCGGCACCATAGACGCCGATTTCGACTTTTCGACGCCGGCAACCTCCATGCACTTGTTGTGTGGGGCGGGTCGTGGTCGGGGTTTTAGGGTAAGGGTCAGTGGGTAAGTTGGATCCGGGTAGGCTATTGTATTAACCAAAACAAACATAAGTCAACCGTTTTGTCGAAATTGGATAACCCCACCGCTGACCGAATCCCTGCAATTATGTGTTGCCCAATGTGATTATATGTACCGCCGTGGTATATTAGATCTGAGACGAAACTGGCTGATCTGAAGAGTCGCTTATCGTCCGAGGTCGATGCCACAGCGTCGACAATCCCCACCATCATCGCAGACAGTATGGACGACGAAGCCATGGAGCGTATGGTGTCACAGGCCAAGGTGAGATAGATCCATGCAGGAGTAGTACGGGTCACCTAATAAAAAACAGAAATACTAACCCAGGCTGGGTTTCTTATTTCGTAGAGGGTGCGTTCTACACTAACGTCAGCATAATCGCTCCCGGATTTCTTATACTCCTGTCAATACCAGCCTGCATTTATATTCCTGTCAATACCAGCCTGCATTTCTTATAGCCCGGTTTCTTATTATTAATAGATGTCCTGTACTGCATCCACGTATCATACACAAGGGTACTATGAATTGAAACATGAATACGTTGAAATCAGCCGTTGGGCTTGACCCACCGGTTGGTTGGTATGTGCTCGAACGTTCTCGCTGTTGTGCTTGCTCTGTTCTGTTTGATTTGGTTGCTGGCTGCCTTGCTTGTTGCTGGCTGGCTTGCATGCTTGTTTGCTTCCTTGCTTGCCTGCTTGCCTGCTTGCTTGCTTGCTTGCTTGCTTGCTTGCTTGCTTGCTTGCTTGCTTGCAAGCAATGCTATTTTGCTTGCTTGCTTGCTTGCTTGCTTGCTTGCTATTTTGCTTGCTTGCTTGCTATTTTGCTTGCTTGCTATTTTGCTTGCTTGCTTGCTTGCTATTTTGCTTGCTTGCTTGCTTGCTATTTTGCTTGCTTGCTTGCTTGCTTGCTTGCTTGCTTGCTTGCTTGCTATTTTGCTTGCTTGTTTGCTATTTTGCTTGCTTGCTTGCTTGCTATTTTGCTTGCTTGCTATTTTGCTTGCTTGCTATTTTGCTTGCTTGCTTGCTTGCTTGCTTGCTTGCTTGCTTGCTTGCTTGCTTGCTTGCTTGCTTGCTTGTATTGCTTGCTTGCTTGCTTGCAAGCTTTTGCAAGCTTGCTTGCTTGCTTGCAAGCTTTTGCAAGCTTTTGCAAGCTTTTGCAAGCTTTTGCAAGCTTCTTTGCTTGCAAGCTTCCTTTTGCTTGCTTGCTTGCTTGCAAGCTTCTTTGCTTGCAAGCTTCCTTGCTTGCAAGCTTCCTTGCTTGCAAGCTTCCTTGCCCACTCTTACGTTATACGTCAAACCCCGCAGAGCTACGACGTATCATATATACCACAGTTTACATTTGGAACCTCCGCTTTTGATACGAAACCGACACGTGGACGCTACGAAACGAAAAAAGGTGATTTTGACAACGGTGGGCCCGTACCGCCGCTACGGGAGCAAGCTTGTGGCCGCCTGCGCACGCGCCGGCGTTCATTACTGCGACTTGACCGGGGAGTCTCCCTGGATGAAGGAAATGATCGACAAGCACCACGCCGAGGCGGAGCGGACCGGCGCGAAGATCGTTTCCTCGTGCGGATTCGACTCCATCCCCGCGGTGAGAGACGTGTTGAGTTTGATCGTATCGACGGATAAAAATATGGAATGGTTTTTAACCCGATCAGAGGTCTCTCTGTTCGGTGTTACGTTGTTTTTGCTGTTGTTTTTCTATTTCCTGCTGCTGCTGCTGTTGTTGCTGCCGCTGCTGTTGCTGCTGTTGCTGCTGTTGCCGCTATACGCAGCACAAAGCGTAGGCGACGCTCTCCCAGAACCGTCTTGGATCGCGGGATATCGATGATATGTCTCCATGTCTGGCGTGTTGCAAGTAGATACTTGTGATAGCTCGTGTGCTTGCACCTTTTTTAGCGGGCATGAGGGTCTAACACACCCTTTTGTTGTGAAGCGTCAGGCGCCGCCGATGGTCTTTCAGCGTTCGCAGGCCATTTTTATCTTGCGCGAAACAAGGAGGCGTGCATGAGCTGCGCTCGCTGAACAACGATAACACCGCATCTGCTATACAGTAGGGGTCCTCCAGTAAGGCGGTGGTGTGCCAGAGCAATATGACCGCCTTATTGAGGGACACCGCCTTATTCATTCCAGGTTATGGGTGCAATTCCCCAGCCGCGCCAAGCGATTTTGACCGCCTTATATCGGGATACCGCCTTACTCAGACCGTCTTATTGGGGGACCCCTACTATTAATATTGTATATCGTTTTTTGCGCTGCTCGGACTACGTAACGCCCCGCGAGAGGGGTGTACGTCTATCCCTACATCCCTGTCGGATAGCCTGCCTCCACATCTTACAATGTTCCGGGCGTTGTGCAGTACACAACCACAGCGACCAATAGCGCCAGCGGACGTTTTAATCTCCTCGATCGAGCGGTCTCTCGCAATATTAAGCGCGGATGGGCGCGTGAAGTGTGTTAAGAGTAAATCCGATGTCCAGGCTTAACAGCCAGGCGGACCCCGGATTGTGCTTTTATTAGAGATACCATAACCGCTGAATAACAGTCAGCACTGACTGTTAGCTCAGTTGTTGTAGTGCGTCTTGTGGAGACGACCCCTCGATCGTGCCTTGGAATCGGTCTCGGTTCTGCGCTAGATGTGGCAGGATTAGGCGACATGCAAAACGACTGAACTGCTTGCTGCCGGGCACCCTCGACGATCATTTTCCCGCCGACTCGAAGCGCTTTCCTCACGCCATCTTCGGTCCGGCGTGCTACCGGCCGCTGAGCAATGTCCGGAGTCCGGGAGAGAGGGATGGAGGGGGTGGGGGACGATGGTCTGCACTCATATCCAGGATAGTTTACAGGAAGGGGGGGTTCGGCAACCCCGCCGTAGACGAACGCCTTTTGTTCTGTCGTTTCGTGGAGACCTTCCCCCACCTCTGCCTGGTCGGTGAAAACTCGACGTGCTCCGTCCCGGCATTTCAGGGATGCGAGGGTCTCTACGGTGTTTCCCTTGTAGAACTTAAAAAAAAAACTACACTAGTTCCAAGTTATTTTGTCCCCAAAATCGTGGGTGCCGTTCTAAAGGGGTTAAGACTACGGCCATGCATGATAGTGAGTACACCCCCCACCCCCCCCACCTACCGCCGATTATCGTTCCGCTCGTTTTTTAGGACATGGGAGCTCTTCTGATGGTGGACCACATGAAGCGCGTCCATGGGGTCAGCCCGGATGACTTGAGGTACTACTTTGCCGACAGCCAAGGAGGCGTCAGGCAAGTACCGGGGACGGGATTTTTCTTGAGGTCTCTGCCGTTTTGATGCACTATATACCTAAGAGTTACGTGGGGCGGTAGCGGGGTGCGCTTAATTTTTCCTGAGCTGAGGCAGAGGTTCATCACTTGAGGAGCGCTATATTTTACGCCAAGAAACTGAGTTTCAGAGAAGATTGAAGCGCAACCTGAGAAACGCCCCGACGGCCTAGGCAACAGGCAGGCATACGACATATAATTAGTAAAACACAAATGCTATATTGGGTAGTCCCTTAGTTGAGAAGCCCTGTAGGTCAGAAATATTTTCGCCTAAAAAAGGTACAGTACCCCTGTCGTAGATACGGATACACTCCCCGCAGCTTCATGTGGCCCGTGTCGATTACGTTGTTGACGCCCTGCGATGTACGATGAGGTAGCGCGCATGGTCGTTTTACACGCGTTCGACTTTTTATCTTTTTTGTCGGTAGGAGCGTTCCTATGAGACGTGCTGTATTTTTTGTTTTGTTTTTTGGCTTGTTCTTTTTTTCAGTCTCGTCGAGGTTCTGTCGTTTCTGTTGGTGTACTTTATAGCCGCGTTTTTGTTCCTGGTTAGTCGCGCGTATGTCGTGATTTCACGCCTTTCTGCTCTTGGCCACATTCGATTCCTTCCCCCGGTGCCAATCTATCTGCGGCGGGTCCGTGGGAGTGCCCGAATGGCTATGTCCCAGCGTCGTCTCGCAAGTGCGCGGTATGTAGAGCAGAACAATTTGGCTTCTTGAGGATAAGATGCTCCCATGAGGCAAGAGCCTCTACAAACATTCCACACATTGGGCAGATGACGATCTAGATAATCATGCTCCTATATCTGTCTTCATGGTATGTGGTGCAGGATCTGTGTAGTACAGATCCAACCCAGGAAACATGCGCTGGATAATTGAGACCATCCGGCTCTCGCCCGGCAACATGATCTATAGGTCATGCAGATCATATGACCAGGGGTCTGTCTGCCCTGAAAGAGTTAGATCATGAGTAGGGATCTGACCTGTCCCAAGTGTGAAACATTCTGGGCCCAACTCTAGCAACTTTTCGTGGACAGCTTGTGTTAACGAAGTACCGCTTCGCCTCTCCCCCTCTTCCTCGCTGCTGCTTTCGTCACGAAACTCTCGACGCGCTTTGTCATTTTGTCCCCGCGGACAAAACTTACCCACCCCGAAAAAAAACATGCGATGCGCGGGTCAAACACACACGCCAAAAAATGTATTATAGTGGAGGGACGGTGGCCTCCATTCTCGACATGTGCGAACAGGTGTGGGCTGAGGGCTCGTCGCTCGTGAAGAAGATGAACGACCCCCTTTTGCTGGCGACGCAGCCCTCCGATGGTGGCGTGACGTTTAAGAAGGCCGGCAGCACAGGCGGATTTGGCTACGACTCCGGGGCAAAATGTGAGTAGGAATGAGGGAAGCCGTGCCTACGACATGGCCTGGCCTGTCGTGCCTGTCTGTTTGTTCGTCTACTGCTGCTGTTGTGAGTAGGGATGAGGGAAGCCGCGCTTACCCTGTGTTCCTTTTAAAACGGAAGGAAGAAGACTATAGGTGGAAAAACCTCCCTCTTACGATGGCAGGGCGTGAATTTGACTGGGAGACTACCTATTTGCGCAACTTGTCAGGAGCTGTGCGCGCATGTATTTTTCCTTTTCTCTTTCTGTCCTTCTCACAATATCTCCGTATTTTGCTGTCTGTTTCTCCCTCCCTCTTTCTCTCGATGTGCTTGTGTCTCTTGCCTATATCTGTCTACCGTATAACACGCAAGATAGCACACCTCCTCGGACGAATGTATTATCTCGACAACGGGGACAGTGCAAATGCCGAGCAACGCGTCTATGGAAAAATATCGACGAGGTATCCCTATGCCGCCATTTTAGTTGTGTGCGCTCCCTTGGTTTTGGAGAAAATCGGCTCTGAAATTCGTACCACGGGGTGTGTTATCTTGTGTGTTACACGGTATGTGTCCGTGTCTCTGACTCTGTCACTGCATCTGCCTCTGGTTATCTGTCTCTTTCTGTCTATCCATCTATCTGACTGTCTACTTCCGTTGGTTGATGCTTATGGCAAGATCCGGACTTGAGACAGATTGGGGAGTTGTATGGGAAATGGATGTCTAGCAGCGGGATGTTGGGATGTTGATATATTGCATGATGAATACTGTGCCCCGAGTCCACTGTGAGTTTCTTCCGGCATGCGGGACATGTCGATGCGCTACTCTGTCACTACAATATACCTGGTATACATGTGGATATCTACCGGCAACTTCGCTCCTCAGCACTGTCTCATCGTGTAAGTCCTATCGGCGCTTTGGTGTCAAACCAACACGATATCGTGAGGTGGTGGAAACCACCAGATGATGGCAACCGCTTTCCGGACAGCTCCACGAACAGGCGCTCCAGGGGCTTGGTCGAGCGGCAGCTATTCGACCACGGGACAGCCGTTCCCCTCCCCTTAGCCTCCGAGCACCCAGCGCGCGGAACCAACTCTCCGAATACCTTCACGCGGAAAGAAGGAGGAGGCGGCGGATCTGCATGCCGGCGGTGTACAACCTGCCGGTGCAGGGGGCGGAGGTGCGGGGAAAAGCCGTAGAGGGAAGTCAAAGTGGCAGAAGCACCAGCAGCAGCTGCACTCTACGACTCTTCCCGCACCTCCGCCCCCTGCGCCGGCAGGTTGTACACCGCCGGCGTACAGAGCATGCGGGTCCACCACCTTCTCCTTCTGTCCTTTTGTTTTCCGGCATGTAAGCGTTACGTACCATCTCGTCAATGTCAGCGCGAGTAAAACCAGGGCGAGCCAATCGGATGGTCTTCTCAGCATGGTACAGTGCTGATAGATTCTGGACAATGTGATCATTCACTTCGTCATCGTCCTTCCACTTCGCGTAAATGGAAGGATGATGACAAAGTGAATGTTCATACCGTACATAATCTATCAGCATTGTATCACGTTGAGAAGGAAATCCGATTGGCTCGCCCTGGTCTTACCCGCGCTGACATTGACGAGATGGTACGTAACGCTTACACATCGGAAGAGAAGGATGGGGGTAAAGGAAAAGGAAAGAAAGAAGAGACGGTGGACCCGCATGCTCTGTACGCCGGCGGTGTACAATCTACCGGTGCAGGGGGCGGAGGTGTGGGGAAGAGTCGTTGAGGGAAGTCAAACTGGCAGAAGCACCAGCAGTAGTAGCAGCAGCAGCAGTATCGTCGTGGTGGTGGCGGTATAGTTGTATCGTTGGGATCCCCCTCGTGGACAGTGGCGTTGGGACTACTATCGGGGTCAGCACCGTTCGGCAACGATGGTAATGTATCGCCGACGGGATATGTCCCGACTCAGCCCCCGCCAGGTGCTCTACCGCCGAGGCCCTCGCCGCCGGCGGGATGGGGCCCGTCGCGTAGAGGTCCACCATCAGGCCCCCGTTTGTGCTTCAGATGCCAACAGTCTGGCCATTTTGCTGCACAATGCACTGCCGGGCCAAATGCACATGCTCATACCACGATTAATTCCTCGCCTGAAATGTGTATGGCTCATCATCATCAGCTTTTGACGACCACGCTGCCCCGGCATACTCCCCTTCAACGTATTACGAAGGGAGATTGGCAGGCCGGAGCGCCCCATGAGCCCTGTGGGTCTGGTAGTTATGTCCCAGCTAGCTTTGCTGCGCCGTACGTCCCTCCTTCGTACGTCTCTCCCTCGGATGGTTTTCCTGCGGTGTAGCGGAACCTGCGTCAACATTCGACCTCCATCTTCTCACCTCGCAGATTGCACATCCAAGATAAAATGCTTTCGATGCCGTTTGTGATAACATGGTGTCGCGCAATGTCAATGCATAGAGCAGGGAGGATGTTGATTGAAGCTTGTAGCGAGATACGGACGCGAGATCGATTGGGGAGTTCTATGGGAACTGGGATGTCTAGTAGCGGGATATTGGGATGTCGGGATATTGGATGATGAATGTCGCGCCCCGAGTTCTCTGTCAGTTTTTTCCGGCATGCGGGACATGTCGATGTGCTACTCTACGTCACTATAATATATATATCATGTGGATACCTACCGGCAACTTCGCTCCTCAGCACTGTCTCATCGTATAAATCCTGTCAGCGCTTTAGGGTGAAACCGCCAATCTCTCTTGCTTCCCCTCGCTCTCCCTCTGTCTGCTGTGTCTGTGCGTTTCTCTCTCTCTTTCTTTGTCGTCGATGACCCTACATGGGTCGTCCTTTTCTGCCTTCTGCGTCTGTACGTTGGTCTGTCGCTTCCTCGTCCATGACCCTGCGTGACTCGTCCTCAGCATGGACTGCGAAGAGCGTGTTTGCATCGCACGACTCGAAGATTGTCTACCGCAGCGGCAGCATCCTGGGTTACCCGGAGAGCTTCCGCTACAAGGAGGTCATGAAATATGAGGTCAGGGCTAAGGGGAGAAGGGTAGACCGGGGGAAGGGGGAGTACTTTGGTTGTTGTTGTTATTGTTGTTTGTTTTTGTTGATGTTTTTGTTGTTGCTGTTGTTGCTTGTGTGGCTGTTGCTTGTGTGGTTGTTGCTTGTGTTGCTTGTGTGGCTGTTGCTTGTGTAGTTGTTGCTTCTGTGGTTGTTTTTTGGTGTTGTTGTGGTTGATGTTGTTTTTGTCGGCATTATATTGTTTTTGTTGTTACTGCCACGTTAACTCGTCGCGATAATCTATCCCGGGATCACAGGACAGGCGCCAATAAGTTTGGAGTCGGGATGTAGCAATGCAGCGTATCGTCCTTTTGCCGCCTTTCGAGTCGAAGCTGCACTCGCGGTGCGAGGTATCCCGAAGCAGCCAGCAATGCCGGTGACGAGTTCTCTCCCACGGACCAGTGTATTGTCACCTTGATTGACATCAGGATATGCCTACGCATCACACTCTACGTCACCCGTTTAATTCACCCCCTCTGTCCACAAGCAGTTCTTAGTAGGATGCAGCTCACCCTTCATGCGACTCGCCTCTGTCTTCATTATTTACCCTTCCTGCTCGTGTCTTTCTTCAATCTCCATCGTCCGGCACTGTCTTCAGTCTTGCGCTTCTCTCTTTTTTTTTATCTCCATGGTTACCTGTTCTTTCTGTCTCATCACTGCTGACGACTACTAATAACCACCCTTCAAGCACATTCTTGACTACTAGGCTCTGATACCGGTATCACGCATGTTTTGTACAGCCGGTCTTTTTCTGAATTTCTCTTAAACCGTGCATTGCTCCTCTTGCGCACGCCCCGCCCTCCTCACTTCTATTTCTGTTGTTTCGCGTTTTGCTTGCGTGTTCATGCAGTGATTGGTTAGACTATTTTGCATATGGCTTGCTTGGTGTCTATGCAAGGGTTGGCGTATTAATAAACTATTTTGCATTTTCCTTGCCGTGCGCGTGTCTATGCAGGGGTTGTTCATGGGTTTTTTCCCCGCGCTTATCGCCTCCGCTGCCTTGGCTATCGGAGAGGTTCTCCTGGTGCTCCCATTTACCCGCAAGCTGATCGCCAGGTCCCTGCCCGGTGAGGGGTGGTGTTCGTCAAAAATGAGGGATATTTTGTATTTTTCTTGGGCTGGAACATGTGCTGTGGCCGCGTGAGCTCTTTACACATGTTCGTGACAATAAATTTATGTTTTGTTTTTATTTGAATGGAGCAAGTGCTATGGTCGCGTGAGCTCTTTACTCGTACACTTTTCCTCTTGGTTTTTGTATGTACACAATAAACAGTAAGCCACTGCTGTACATCTAGCTCACAGTGAGCAGTAACTTACTGCCGTGCATCTAGCTCTCCACAGACCCACCGGAGTACCGGTTATGGGAGTCACTCACAGGAATAGCATTTATGGGAGCAGAGCTCTCTTTTTTTTTACATTTTCTAGGCCGTGGGAACCGCGTCGTTACCACGGTGTTGGTCTGACCTCGGACCTCTGCGTCGCAAGCAGGCACTACCTCGAAAACTCGCATTGATCGAAGGACCCAGATCTTGTCCTCGCCTTCTCGCTTTTGCGGGGGGCGACGGGGGGCAAAACTTTTGAATAAAAATAAAAAAAACGTGTATTTGTGGTTTAGGGGAGACAAAAATAAGGCGTCTACTTGCCTTTAGTAGTGTAGGTCATGTGGATTTTTTATGCCTTGGGTTAGCTAGTGAAAATATAGAAGGTATACAAGCAGTTTTGTTTTATCTTACAGTTTACACGCTTACAGCAGCTTTTTTATTGGTTTATATTTTACATCTTGACTCTTGTTTTGGGTACCGCAAGTAGTCCGTCTGGGGGGTTGGTGCAATCGTGCCGCCTTCCACCGTCCGAAGCGCTCTCGGTTATGTATCTCATGCCCCTCCTCGCCTCATCCGGTGTCGCTCTGCATAGCCAAAAAATGCTCACGTCGATTGCTGCTCATGACGAATAGCAAACTGTCGAGTCGCAGAGATCGACACCAATTATGTGTGTCAGCGGTTTAATGGCGACCGATTTGAGGGCACCTTACCGCTTGTTCGACGCTGTGGTTGAGAGTCACTGTGTACGATACTGAAATAGCTAACTCTAACCCTAACCCCAACCCATTCAACCAATGTTTAGAGCTCTTCGTCTCGTACACAGTCAACCATAGTGTCGAATACGTGATAAGATCTACTGAACGGCTTGTCCTATTGAAATGGCACGGTTGGTTCCGTGGCGGCCCCATCTTCCTCGACTCTAAAGGTGCCCCCGCGCTCGAACGTCAGCTGTCGCTAAGGTTTCAGTCGAATTCACCGTCTGACGTTCTCCCCCCTCGCTCTTTTAATTCGAAACACGCGTTTGTGCGCTTGTTGTCTCGCCTTTCTCTGTCTGCCTATCTGTTTCTCTTTCTGTCCGTCTGTCTGTTTGTCTGTTGTCTGTCCGTCCGTCCGTCCGTCCGTCCGTCCGTCTGTCTGTTTGTCTGTCTGTCTGTCTGTCTGTCTTTGTGTCTGTGCCTGTGTCTGTTTGTCTGTCTGTCTGTCTGTCTGTCTGTCTGTCTGTCTGTCTGTCTGTCTGTCTGTCTGTCTGTCTGTCT